>KZ505813.1:812310-828119 GCA_002844005.1 Limosa lapponica baueri
CGGCCGCCGGCGGGCCATGCTGCTAAAGCTACTGCAGCGCCAGACCTATACCTGCCTGTCGCACAGGTATGGGCCCTGCCTCTGCCTCGGGGGGCTCGTCCTCATGATCGTCTCCGCCCTGCAGTTCGGGGAGGTCAGTACGGCGCCGCGCCGGCGGGGCCTGGCTGCCCCCCTTCCCTTCTCCCTTCCCTTCTCCCGGGCAGCCCCGGCCGTGCCGGCGGGGAGAGGCGCCCGGCGCAGCGCGTTTCGGTTCGGGGCTCCCTTCCTCCGCCCCCCGCTTTCGGGAGCCGGGTGGTTGTCACGTCCTGTCAGCAGCGAGTTCCTTCAGCAAGCGGCTTGGGCGTGAATGTCGATTATACATATATATGTATATATAGATTTAAGGCATAAGGGAGAAAACGCGCTTCCCGGTGTTGGTGCTCCCTTTTTGCTGTGGGATGTCGCGGCTGAGGAAAGGCCCGAAGCGGCCCGGCGTTCTCGGCGTGCGGAGGGGGGCGCCGGCCCGGGGCCTGCCCCAGCCGTCTGGGCTTCGTCCCTGGCCTTCCCGGGGGGCGGCTCCCCCGCCTCGGGCCGCCGCCTTCGCGCTCGTCGGGCGCGTAAGTCGCGCCCTGCGGCCAGTAAGGCCGGGGGTGACACAGACGTGTTGCGCCCCCACCCCGGGGGGTTGTGAGGTGGTTTCTAACAGCATTGGCGGGCCCCGGCTGAGAGAAACCTGCGTGCTCCAGGAGCTCCTGTTTTCTTGTCTTGTGCAATCTTTTCCACTTCCCTTATCAGGTGATTTATTATTGCTGTATTTTTATTTTTTTATTAATTTTATTTGAGTCTTCTAAAGCCTGTGCTGATGTAACCTTCAAAGTCAACCTGGAGCGACAGAAACTTTCTCCCTTGAGTTTCAGGAGTTAAATGCCTCCAACCTGCCTGCAGCTCAGCAGAGACTGCGTTAAATTGCTCGCTGCTTATTACTCAGTTTGCCTGTTCTTTTGTGAAAGATGCAATATAACTTCTGCTTTTCCTAGATACTATACATCCATATAAAATCGTAAATCTTAAAGTTTATTTCATGTTACCCTATCTGTTGTGGAAGTCATCAATGAAAGAACCTGGAGGGGAAGAAAAGAATCCTGCTTCAGTGTAGTGTTTGAGAATATAGTAAGCATTCAGGGAATTAAAGCAAGTATTTTTGTCAGTGTAAAAGGATGGCAGTGTTAAATGCAAACACACTGGTATTTCCTGATTCCTAAATTTCTCGAGACAAGTGATTTTTTTCTTTCTTTTTTTTTTTTCTCTTCACTGTTTTATTTCAGGTGCTTTAAGATACAGAAAAAATGAAGGGCCATAAAGAGTATTACCTGAAACTCTCAAGTGTAGCACAATCAGAACTTTATTTTGTACAGCTGTACATGTTCATTGCATGAAGTATTTCATCCCTGCTGTCTGGTAGTGTTTACAAGTTCCTGAAACACTTGATAGCCATCAGCGAAATAATTAATTGTGTAGTACTTTTAGCCACCTGTTTGTACAAGATTGTCAACTTGGATTGGTGTATACCTCTTGGCGCTGTGAAACTTTGAGTATACTTTTGCCTTTCTTCAGAATGGGAATTTAAACCCA
The DNA here is from genome assembly GCA_002844005.1 of Limosa lapponica baueri. Lineage (NCBI taxonomy): Eukaryota > Metazoa > Chordata > Aves > Charadriiformes > Scolopacidae > Limosa > Limosa lapponica. Next base: position 813,922 of record KZ505813.1, read on the forward strand.
ACTTTAGGATTCCTTAGAACTTTGAAGGTTTTCTCTAAAACGCTTCAGTAGTTGTGCAGGTTATGGCTAATTTCACTGAGAATCAGTTAAAATCACTGCTCAGAATTATTTTCCTACCAAATCTTAGTATGCTACTTCCAGCTCTTTTAGAGCTATTTGGAAAGCTTATATATTATTTAGACAGTGAGCAAAGAACTGGCAGATTCATGTAGGAGAACACTTTCAAAATTACATGTTAAGAAAAAAGAAAAGTGACCAGAAATGTTTAAAAAAACACAAACAAAACAAAACACGAGCAAAACGCCCACGCTTTCTGGAATGACCATACAGAAAAGTTTTGTGTTTTTTGTTGTTTTTTTTTTACAAAAATGGGAAAAAGAGCATGGTAAGAGATGTTTGTGCGCCTTTTACTCTTTTGTCTTTTAAAGTGGTGTGTTTTGGTAAGCAGTGGTAGTTTAAAGCTGTAGGAGAACCTAGGCTTGTGAGAATGAACACTTAGACCTCTTCGGACAACTATAGTGGGAACAGAAAACACTTCCCTTCTTCAGTACACAGTCTGCAAGGCAGGGACTAAGAGAAGTATATAAGACTGTTTTGAAAATTAAGCAAGAAATCTGTCTAGTCATTTATCGGGTCAACCGTTTTTGACAATCTAGGGGGAACTGTCAAGCAAATAAAAAGCAGGTGAGGCAACGCTTACCAGACTCTGGTGTCTGAGCAGCATTTGCAGTTCTGCCCTTCCCCCACCCCCAGAAGCAGCTTTTTCGTCCTAGTAGGCAAAATTAGATCTGCTTGCTTAGATTCGTGCTAATATCAATACTAATACTGGCATAAAAGTAGATGGCTAAGGCAAATAATTGACATTGGTAATGATGTCTTCACGGCCTCAAGATGAAAATGAGCTTGATCTCAAGATAAAAACTGGAGCTCAATGCAGTAACAGTGCATTAAGCATGATTCAGGAGCATTTCTGCAAACACATACAAGGTAGCCAGGTCTAAGCCAATGCTGTAGCCTAGTTGTAAGGTGAGCTTGAGTTTTAGGACAGTTTGGTTGTAAACCCTTCTTGGCCGTCCTTCTGTAGGTCGCTCAGCTTTGGAAAGCGTTTTATAACTGGAACATGCCAGAGCCAGTGTTATCACCTGTCTGATACAGTATCTCCTAATAGAGGGTGTCTCCCCTTTTTTAAAATGTTGTTCCCTTGGTGGTTTTATAATATCAGTATGTAAAGTTTGAAGCAGAACGGCCTCTAGGCATTATTGCAACACAGATAATGCGACAAGAGGAAACAGTTACAGGGGGGAAATATTATCAGGTGGGAAGAGATTAACCTTTTTCCTAGATGTGTTTGTTAAGAGAGCTGTCCTGGATCTTTTTGGCAAAAAGCAAACGCTTGAATGGTTAGTGCGTTTCTTGTGGAGAGCTGTATTATTCATACAATAAGTTACGTTCTTACTCAAATACTTCTGTATTTCTTCTAGAAGCAGATCAGCGTGTATCAATTTATCATTATCAGCAGTAGGAAATATTTCTGCGTGGGTATTTCTCTGTGTGTGCTGTATTAAAGTAGTGTGTTTGGCAGAAGGATGAAATGACTTGTGCATGAAAAAGTGTAACACTTCCTGACTTTGGTAGTGAAGGGAGGAGGTTTTATGCTCACCTGGGAAATCGTGTCTCCTTTGTGTAAGGGAAATCAACTTGTACAGATGTGATACTGATTACAAATAGACTGCAGCTTTGGCAGGAATTGTGTGTGTGCACTCTTGTCACCCAGCCACATGATGGGGCTTCCCTGCTCTCTGGAAGGCTTTAATTTACTTTAGTGGGCATGAGAGTACAGAGATGTGTATCTTCTCAAAAGGGAGGGAGATAGTCTTTATATTATGGTTTTGAATGCTATCTTAGAGAAATGGTATATGTTTCATAGTTCCGGTAATACAAGAAATGAGCAGTAGTAAAATCTAAATCTCGGGAGAGTGGTATGAAGTAAGAACTCTACTTTCCTGGTATTTTCTTTTTCTCTCCAGTACATATAAATATGTACTTATCCAGGTAAAACAAGACACTACCCCTATGTCTCTAAAGCAGCACAAGATGCCACTGTAATTTTTAAGGTTGGACTTTCACTGGAAAAGATAACATAGCAAGTTTATCTCAGAGTAGAACCTAAATGTTTTGTATTATTTTTATTTCAAATTATTTTTGCTGCATCAAACATATTAAGTCTTTTTAGCATTGACAAGTCTGGGTTGTTTTTCTTCTTTTTCTCTTTAGAACCTTGATATCAGATACTTGTTATTAATGGAAATGTAACTATGTGCCTCTGTTTAGTGTCTGTGTGTATGTATACACATTTAAGAATAGAAAGGGAATGTAAACTTGCAGCTTTCCAAAGTAAGAATCAGCTTGTGATTGGTTTCCCATACAGCTAATTTATGAATACGCCCCAGAATGGGGATGGCTGGCAAAGGGCATTTCAGTTGGGTGCAGCTTGGCATTTTAGCTAAGTGACCTTGGTGACTGGATGGAGGTGGGGAAGACAACCCTGTCTTCAGCTGTGTGTTCCCACCGTTTCTCGTCTGCTCCAACAACCAAGTAGAGGAAGATAAAGTGCTATGGTTTTTGAAGGTTCACCTTTCTGTTGGTTTAGCTCTGTGACTTGGCTCGCTGCACGTTGGGTGGACTCCTGTCAAGCTAAAGGGGGGTGGTAGAAATGCAGGGGAATGGAGGGGAGGCTGCAGCCCGCAGGAATACTTCGCTGCTGGGTTAGTTTGGCTGCAATGTCAGACATCCCCTGTATTGGGAAAGAGCTATTTTGTTTTAAGTTTGTGGCCAGGTCAATTTGCATAATTTGATATGCCCTGGCCTGGTTGGTTGTAAAGCTCAGGTTTCAGAGGTGTGTGTACTTCATATGTCCTCTATGAGAATAGAAAGGAAGATGAGCAAAATTATGTGGGGGGGTAGGGGTTTCCTGCTTGTATTGAAATATATTTGTTTTAGGTCTCAGTTTTGGGAAAACATCCCTGAATTTTTAAAGGCTAAGGGACAAGGGGGAGGTAACCTAAATGAATAGTAGCTGCAAAAGTGTGTCTGTAAAATATGAAATCCTTTGTTGCAGAGAAAAAACAAAGTTTGTTTAAATCAAGCATGCTTTTTAAGTTCTGGGTCGTATTGCTGGCTTGGTGTAATAACTTAGTTTGGATTAAGGTCTTCTCAGTTGTCCATTAATGCATAGATCAATTTGAATGAAGTTGATTGTGATTAAAAATTTTAAAAAGAGAAATCTAAGTATCTAATTTTAGAAGGTGGTGACATCAAGTGGTATTTTCTTTTTTCTTTACAGGTTGTCTTGGAGTGGAGTAGAGACCAGTATCATGTTATGTTTGATTCATACAGAGACAATGTTGCTGGCAAATCATTTCAGAATCGGTGAGCTTTACTTGCAGTTGACAGTATTGCACATTTTACTGTTCAATGAATTTTCAAATATTTAAATAAGAAAGTAACATACTGTTGAATAGGACCTTATTGTAACTGTTTTAAAGTGAAAGACTATAGATTTAGATTAGATATTGGGAAGAAATTCTTTATTCTGAGGATGGTGAGACAATGGAACAATTTTCCCACGGAAGTTGTGCATGTCTCATCCTGGGAGGTGTTAAAGGCCAGGCTGGATGGGCCTTTCAGTAACCTGGGCTAGTGGAACATGTCCCTGCCCATGGCAGGGGGGCTGGAACTAGACGACCTTTAAGGTCCCTTCCAACTCTAACCATTCTATGATTCCGTGACTCTAAATCTGCAGCAAATTTTAAACTTAGTGGTTTTAAAACTGTGAGTTTGTGCTTAATATCCCAGCTTGGAAGATGTTTGGCATTTGGAAACTCTATAGTCATATAAAAGAGTTTACATTTTAAATGCATTTTATTCGTCCAGTCTCTAATGAAACGTGAAGATGGTGCTAATGTTAACAATAAAGGGAGGACATGACTGTTTTCCATTTTAAGATAGGAAAATACAAGTACTGTTCTTGTGTGCTTAAAATTCCAACTTTCAATGTTTTGAAATGTTTTTTTTCATTTACCTTACATTTTCTGTGACATCTTTTGAGGGACATAATTTCAGTAGAGAAGTCACAGAGCTAGGAAGAAGAAGCTTTTTGAAGCTGAGTGCATGGAAGAAGTCACAGCAAGTTGGAAACCAAGTCATACAGTTTGTTTCAGTTGTGTTAACTGCTGCATGACTTCTTGTGGTTTCATCATTCGTGTCTGAATAGTCGTGGGGTCTGTTGCTCAGGAAGTCAGTGGACTGTGAATTGGTAGGTGGAAGAAGCTGCTTAGGCGATACCATCTGACTCTTGAGTGTTGATACACTCAGTTGGAAAAAAAAAAAACCCCACCCTGAAAGCAGATCCTTAATCTGCCTTGAGGTTTTCTGAATCACGGGACACTAGAAATGATTGGATCAGTTTGTCACGCGTTAGCTGGTGCGAGATAACTCTGTAAAAGTACATTGCATGGTGTCCTGAATCCTATGCACTTTTACAGCCTCATCTCTTAACCCCTCCTCCGTTTTCCAAAGGATGACAGATGGAAGCAGAGTGATACAGCTCATAGAGACGATTAGCTTAATGTTTACATATTTCTGAAGTACTGAAGCATGGTAGTTTGTTCCTGTTGGTACTAAAATGCCTGACTTTGTGATAATTAAGCATGGTGCTTTTATAAAATGGTTGAGTTTGTCCAAAACAAAATCACAGATCTTACTGTTGTGGTGTAGGTATAGTCAGTTCTCATTTCTGCAGTGTGTTTTCTTACATCGTTTTGCTTGTGTAAAGCACTCCTGGGCTAGTCTTGTCCTTAGCTAGTGTTGATCTCTGTGAGTTGTGAGCAAAATATCCAGTGCCTGGGGAGGAGCTATAGCCTGCCTGAGCAAAAGTTTTCATGATGGGTGCTTAAGTTCTTCCAGTTCACACATATGTTTTTAATACTCTTATGTCAGGCACGACAGGGAGGTTTGTTGTGGTATTTGTGTGCAGATATGAACTTCTTGTAAAAATGCATAGCAACAAAAAGTCTTTGCAGAGACATGGTCTTAGGCATCCATTAACTTTTAGAAGTCCCTTGTCAGGAGTTCAGTATTTTTTATTATCAGACTTCACAAATTCACTAATGGACCCCGTCTTGCATTATGCACTGTATCAGTGTGGTTTGATGGAGATTTTAAGGCTGATATCATTGCAACTTGTAGGGTGTTACATGGTTTTTACGTGAACCAAGGATTGTGAACTTGTAGTTTTGATCCTAGCTTATCCATTGATTTTAATGAGTTCATATTTTAGTGTTAGGGAAAAATATTCAGAATTGGAGAACAGGAATCTCTTTGGTTTGGAAATTAAGCAGATCCACTAAGTGGAGAGTAAAAGCTGCGTGGACTTCGGGAAATATTAATGGACCTTCAACTGAATTGAAGTAGTGTCATCTTCTAGGAGCCTTGCAGGAAAACATCTTTGTTTTTCTTAAACAGTTGTGTTATAAACTTTTGTAAAGAAAATCTCAGTGTAAAATGGAGACAGATTTGTGCATGTGGGCAAGCTCCTTTTGATTAAAAACTGAAAACCTCTTCTTCCTGAGTAACATAAAAACAGTGATGCTGCTAGCATCATTAGTTACACCTATTGAATGCTCTTCTTTGCCGACCAAGGAAAACTTCTTATTTTGCCTTGAAGTTTAGCAATTCCTTTTGTTTCTGTTTCCCTCCTTTCGTGTGTCCTTTGGCATCCCAGCTGTTGCACTTTCTAGGTAGTCACATCAGCTGCTAAACTTCTACTTACATAGCCCAGGCTTTTACACAGCTTGAGATAGAGGAGTAGAAATTCCAGGGCATTTTACCAGACCGCTTGATCTAAACCCATTTTTGAAGACTTACTTAGTTTTGGTTAGAAAATAAAAGGGAGAAAAGGAAACTAAGTAATGGAGGTGCATGCATGAGAGTCTTGGACAAGAACTCTATTTTATTTCTCTCTACCAGCAAATTTTGCATTTTGCAAATGCTGAAGTATAATTTTGCTATTCCAGGGCATGGTCAAATTGTGTTTAAAACTCCATAATATGTGTGGAAACAAAATCTGAAGGAGCAATCCTCAGCTTTTAAAATGTATAAACTGATTTCAGTGTGGTACAGCAAGTGAGAGCTATCAGTGGTTGGGGAGCCATTAATTGTTGAGCAGAGTGAGGCTGGAGAGAGGAAAAGATGCACGAATTAGGGAGATGAGGTACTGGAGCTGGAATAGGATGGAACAGGTGAGTTGCTGTTGATGGGCAATTAGAGAGAGGTAAGAGGCAGGAGGGGTGGAAGGTTTACAGTGGGGAGCTTGAGGGCGTAATAGATTTAGTCATTCATAAAGACGCTCAGCAAGGTTGAAGATCACCATATGGTAACTTGGGAGAGATCCAGAGGCTGCTGTGCTTCTTCAGCAACTGTGGACGCTGAGACAATGAGGCTTTGTCTTCTCGCGGCAGTCTTGCTGTGAGCACGGCTCTTGTGTGTGAACAAACATCACGGGTATGGAAAGTGCTTCTGGGCACGTGCATAGAAGAGGCAGCACGTGACAGGTTCCCTCTCCTATCTGGGAGAGGCAGTGGCTCTGGCTTTGTTTTCAGGCAGGAATCAGGATCAATAGGGTAGGGACCTATTGATGTTTTTAGGCTTGCGTGTAAAAAACATGGGTATGTTTTTGAAAGAGGAAAATGTAAAGGAGTATCCAAAACAAGCTTGTCATTAACTGTCTGGGAGTCTCCAGGGAAGTTTCCCAAGTCCACATTTGCTGATATTAAAATCAGTAGCAAATAAGAAAATTGAAAATTTTCTGCAGAAAGGCGTTACATGATTCCCATTTAGGCAGCTCATCTTGGGTTCAGTCTTTTTGCCAGACTGGTATTTGTGATGAGGACCAAATGCATAAATCCACATGAAGGAGGAATGCAGCTACAGAATTTGAGAGAGAAAATTTTTGATCTTTTCTGACCTTGAACAATTTGCAAAAGACTCTGCATATTAAAAATAGTGTTTGAGAAGGATAATGCAGAAGTGGCTCTCCTGTTCCTTTTCAATTTTAAAGCAAAATGCCACTACACATGCTTTTCAAAATATAAACTTTCAGTACTTTTTAAGAAGCCATGAAACCAACCAGAAAGCTTTGCCAAAGACCAAAAAGGTAAAATCCTAACAGTGTTACTGTCCTTGATTGGGAGCAACAAATTAATTTGTGTGTAATATTTCTTTAATTATTATGTTTGATAACCACTACTTTCTAAAACAACGTATGCTGTAAAAATGCATTAAGAAAATTTATCTGAGTATTTGGATACATTTTAAGCAATTAGACTAGTGGATTTGCAAAGAGTTCACTTGCTTTAGCAGCCTTTTTTACGAGTTTCTATTGCCACTGGTAATGAAGAGTGTTCATGAGAAAGCACCGCGGAGTGTTTCATGTCAGAGGTGAGAGAACTTTCTGTGTGGTGCTGCTGGGAAAGGCAGCACTTCTTAGATGTTCAAACTGTCTCAGAATGACCCACTGTTATCCTCTAAATGCCATAGCTCAGCTAGAGTTGAGTACAAAATGTTCCTGTCTGTTGTGCTGTGACCAGCTCCTGGCTGCCCTTTTACTAAATTTTGTGCTTCAGTTATTGAATCTCAGCCAGTAGACAATGAAGCTGGGTGGAAGTTGTCTGTGTGTCGTACTGTGCAAGGGAAGGTGGAGGAGATACCTATAAGGTCTGTCTCTTTTTGAATGTTTCTTTGAAGGATGCAGTGAGTGGGGAGGGAACACCTTTCCTTGGAAACCTCGTCGTGTGACCCTGTGGATCTTAGTGGTAGAGAAGTGCTCAATGTTTGCTAGGCCATCTACAGTTTAGGAATAGCTCGACACTGGAACTTTTGAAAATATAGTTAGGTCATCATCCTGCTCTCTGGGGCAGCAGCCTGGAGTACCTGCTGAAACAAAGCTGTGGGCTTCAGAGATTGTCATAAACAAATAGAAGAAAGGTACCCACACCCCTTTCTTTTCTTCTGCCTTAGGTATGCTGAATTCAGACTTGGGACTCTGAATTCAGGTACCCTACTTAGGTTGTTGGTTTATGAAATGTTGTGTTATTAATATCTAAGAGGCATTCCTAAGATAGACCTGGTCCTGATGAGATGTTATTGGCTCTGTGCAACTAAATAACAACAAATATGATTTAAGTCTCTATACTTTGTGCTGTCCTGCCTAATGTAGTTGGTGAATTAAGGATGTGCCTGGATGCTAGTACCGATTTGAGAAATATGTAATGGGTTCGAAGGAGCTGGGTTATAGGTTAATGTCAGTGAAATTTAGAGGATAACGTTCAGATTTCATTCAGTTACTGAACGGTTATAGCCACTTTATGTCCTTTTTGGTTTTTTTGGTCTGCTGTTTTGTCAAAGGCTTGTGTATAATTAAGAGATGATATAAACAGCTAAAGAGAAGCTTTTTGCTTTGTCTTGTTTGCAGCCCAGACACCAAGTATTTCTGTTGTTAGACAGAAATTGCTACAGTAGGATGCCACAAACACTTGTAATGTAATATTAAACAGCTCATGTAGCTTTCATTTGAATTATGTAGGCTTTGTTTACCCATGCCGATTGATGTGGTATACACCTGGGTGAACGGCACAGATGTTGAACTGATCAAAGAATTGCAACAGGTCAGAGAACAGATGGAGGAAGAACAGAAAATAATGAGGTAATAATTATGTATTTTTTCCCTTTAACTGACAGCAGCAATCTAATGCGGTACTAGCCCTCTTTAGTTTTTTCCCATGTTACTCAACATGCAAATTCAAAGCGCATTTTCTTACTTCTTTGTGTGATTATTCTCAAAACCTTGTTTCAGTTCTACATTTAGCTGTGAAGTACTGTCTAATCAGAAAACTGTTTAAGATACAAAGCATAATAATTTAAAGTAATTAAGGATGTTCTGTCTTGAATTTATAAAATGCCATGCAGAAAACGGTGCTTTATGTATGTCATTTTATATTGATTTCTGTAATTCAGTTTGTAAATAGTAGTAATAAAACTATATCTCAAATTTATAACCTCTTAACCTCTCTTCATCCCCTTCCTCCTCACCCTTTCCCCCCCCAGTGTTTCTTTTTATAATGGGCTTAATAAAAGCTTAAGCATATGTTTCTTAAAGGCTGCTTTTTAAAGTTAGATTTGTAGTCTCTCAAACACTGAAAGTGAGAAAGAGGAAAATAGTTTATTCGTGTTATAGAGGTATGAGTCAGCCTTCTAACTAAGGAAGGGAAGACGTGCATCGCTGTCAAGCACATAGGTTGTGCTATACAGTTCTGCAGAATTACCGATCTAAGGCTTCAAGCACAGGCTGCTGCAGATATCTTGGATTGTGTCTTGTAACCATTGATTTAGTTCTTAATAAGCAAATCTGTGGTCACATGATCTGTTTTGGCTAGAAAATACACTAAATAGAAGAATATGTCTGTATTTTAAGGGTTGTAATAGTTCAATTCACAATAATATGAAATCCACAAGTGAGAGGGTTGATCTGATTTTTGGCATGTTCTGACTTGCAATTTAGGTACCACTGACAATGTGATCACAAGTGAAATTCTGGATCTTTGTTTTGCTACCTAAAAAATGAAAGTATTAGTAGGACTTTAAATCTATTAAGTTTAAATATCTTAAACATAGACATGATCTCTGCTCTGAAAAGCTTTCAAATTTATACTGATCTTTTCCTAGCAGTTCATATAGCAAATGTTAATGATTTTAGGTTTCTCACCACTCATGCTATGATTCCCAATTTACAAAGGGAAAAACACATACTGGCGTTTTTCTATAACACTGTTTTGGAAAGTTGATATCAAGCTTATGAGTAAGACTTATGGCCATGCCACGTTCATTATCTACAGGGGCACCTGGTTCTCTCCCTTGTAGATAACGTTTTTTTCATGTACATTGAAATCAGTTAGCACTGTTACAAAAAGAGCTGTTTCATGGGATCAAGGTAACTGCAGAAGACAAAGAAAAAGATGCTATAAATCCTTGCTAATGAGTATATATTTTATATTGTGTAGCAAACGTTAGAAAGTTGTAATTTTCTTGTTGATATGCCTAAACTGAGCTAGTTGTGGTCCATGTGATTTATTCTTCAGCGGGAAGTATAGCTCGATGGGTGGTGGTTCTCTTTCTCTTGGTGTGTGTAGAAGGGTGCTCTTCCGGTATTCTTATGATTATTATTTAGCATCAGCGCTGCACTTCCTTTACATTAATCCTTATTAGCTTTTATGTGCACATGACAAATGCATGATAGACCTTAGCAGAGTATGTATGTTAGGCAAAACAATCAAGTCAGCCTAATTTCAGGTCACTTCATCCTGGTTTCTTACCAGTGTTATTTTGATTTCATCAGCAGTTTCATTAAGTAATCTAATAATAACCCCTGAAAATCCTGTTAGCAAAAAGAGTCCTGCTGCCACAGCTGTCAGCACAACTGAGAACTTTTGAGCTGCGCTGCACAAGGATGAGCAGTGAGGGACACGTGTGTCAGCCTGTGCTCGCCTTGGCAAGGCCAGTGGCAAGGCCTTGGCAGTTTTATAACTGGGTTATCCGTGCTTCCACAACGTGTCCCTGACTCAATTACAATCTGAAATTACACTAAATTCCTTACTGTCAATTCAGTGTTACTTAATGTAGTTCTTTTAATTTTGTATTAGGGAAATACTCGGAAAGAATGCAACAGAACCAACAAAGAAGAGGTGAGTGTTTGTAGGTTTGGGCATAAATTGGAATAAATGATACCCTACTCATTGTTAGCTGAAAGCAGATGCTGGTTGGGGAGGTTGTTTGGTTTCTATAGCCTGTGCATGCTTTTCTCCTATGTCGCTTCAAGAAAAGTTGACAGCATGATAATATATATGTTGGATAAAAGTAATGTTATTGTGACATATTTAGCTTTGTAAAATGTGACAATTTCTGAAGTTCAGAAAGCGTATCCTTGTCACGGATTAGGCATCTTTCCTATTCCGAGTGTGGATTTTTAATGCACATGCACTTGGAGTTTTATAATTCAAAAGCATGAACATTTTTTCAATGTTGCTTTCACCTGCCATTTGTATACATGGCACTGCAAGCAGTTGTCTGTGGAGGGTCTGAGCCTCTTGTGCCTCCGCTGCCAGGAAGCAACAGGGCCTGGTCTGTCCCATTCCTCATTGGGCTTGGTCATTCTGCTATTTAGAGATCTTTATAAGGTCCTGTCTGTGAATAAACTTTGAAATCTTGGAAACTTTTGAAGAAACAGTTATGGGAATGAACTAAACTGTGACAGTCAGATACTGCCTTCTGCAGCAAAATAAGCATGCTCTTAGTAATTTCCCCCTGCCCCAGGAGATGTTAGAAATAATTTATCAGATTTTACAAAAACATCTCTCATTGTATCTAACATTGATTTTTTGTCTTAAATTTTCTACTAGTGTTAAATATACCTCTGGTATTTTGCTGCAGTGAGAAGCATCTGGAGTGCTTGCTGACACACTGCATCAAAGTGCCAATGCTTGTCCTGGATCCTGCACTGCCTACCAACGTCACACTGAAAGACCTGTCGTCTATTCATCCTGCGTTACAAGCTGCTAACAATATGTTCTTTGTAGCAAAACCAAAAAATCCTTCTACCAACGTGACAGTAATTGTTTTTGATAGCCCTAAGGATGGTGAGAACCTATTTGTCAGATTCCAGCCAATTTTCTAGAGGAAGCTTTTTAGTAAGCTGTTGTGAATTAGGTTGTGGGGGGTTTTTTCCCTCCAATACCGCCTCTGCCACTAATTTTCTGTTTGACTTTAGCAAGTCATTCATTGTCTCTTGCCCTCAGTCTGTTCCTCCAAATGATGACATTAATGATACTGTTTGCTTTCCTCCCAGACAAGTGATTACAGATGATTAGAATTCCATGCTTTAAAAGACTATTGCAAAACAGGTTTGATATCCAAATATCTGTGTTGCACTGGTAATCTCAGAAGGCTGAGGTTTAGACTGAGGAAGATTAGTTTTAGAAATCCTCTTTTAATTGCTGTGAAGTCTAGTTTGAATATTGTGCAGTAAGTTCTGCCCTTGCTCAAAGGATTGCATATCTTAAAATTATCCATATGTTCAGCATATATAAGTAGGATCTTAAAGCAAGTACAGGCATTTTATTTTGTTTAATATATGGTGCCTGACCACTACCACCCACTGGCCCAATCACTGGTGTTTATTTTACCACCAAGAATTATTTACCAGTTATAAAGACAGTGCTTCACACCGTAAATACCCAAATCTTTTTAGCTTGCAAAGGTATGTCTTAGTTACTAGAATGTACAAAAGAAGTGACTTTCAGTTTTTGATTTGCAATGCATTTTATGTATTCTAGTTGAAGCTGCCCATTCTGGAATGTTAAAAGACAACAGCAAACAGATAGTATGGAGGGGCTACTTGGTATGTACTTTTAAAATCTTTTGATTTGTTTTGTATATGTGAAACTTTTTGTACATTTTTAGAAAGTGTTTCTGTGCTATTCTCTTTTTGTAAGTCACATGTAGTAAGAAGTGAGAGCTTTTAAAATAACCCTTATTTCAAATGTGAAGTTTGGGTTAAATGATAAAATATACACTATTAAATCTGTAACCTGATGTAACAGATAAATGTGAATTACGCTCAGTTTTAAAGTCTTCATACCCTGTTTTCTTGGTTTTAGACTACAGATAAAGAAGTTCCAGGTCTGGTATTAATGCAAGATTTGGCCTTCCTTAGTGGATTTCCAGCTACATTCAAAGAAACAAATCAGCTACGGACAAAACTACCGGAGAGCCTGGCCTCTAAAGTAAAACTGGTGAGGGTCTGGAGGAAAGAGTAACTTAGTTGTATTGGTTTTTTGGAGTGGTTCACATATGGGATCTCACCCACCTAGGGTGCTTAAGGTGTTTCTGATAGTAATAGGTTTTCCTGTGCGACTCTTGTTTTCTTGAGTTTTTAAGAGTGACTCAGACAGTTGCCTTCAAAATACCAATTGTCCATTCTGGGACTGCCAAGTGATTAGGCATTAGATTCAGTAGCCTGCAACTGATTAAAAAGTACCAGCCTTACCAGTTTCTCTCAGCCGTTTGCTATAGGCTGTTGTCTTGCTGAAGTATATTGGCTTGTTTAATGTGACAGAATTTTGTTTATGTAGCTGCTTAGCTTTTTTCTTCCCTTTTCGCTCTTAAGAGAGTTATCTTAATAGTAACAACATTGGATCATTTCACAGCTGAATGCAGCATTTCTCTCTACTAAGTACTCTGTGTGGTCTTGAGAAGTTGCACTTCAATTTAGCCACCTATAAAACAACGGTAGATCACAACTTGTGTGACTGCCATCCATTAGTATGTTGTGCCTTCTCTTCTCCCCGACCATTTGGACACCTTTTCTGGTTATAGCCAGGTTTAGCAGATAGGTAAAAGTTTCAAAAGTCTGTGAAAATCATTGGCTTATGTGTTGGGGAGTGATGTGATTTGTGGTGTGAAAGGGGCTGAGGGCCAGGGAGTTTGTGGAGGAGAAGGAGTTAGCAGGGGTAAAGGGGTGTCAGTTCATAGGTACTCTGTCTTTGTTAGTCTGATGCCCACCTATGGGATGTGCTGATTCACTTTATGGTTTGTTCTTGGATGAGCATGACTACCTTTCCTTGTCTTTTTGGGTTTTTTTTGGCAGGCTGGGTTAACAAATCATGTATTTGCTATTGCAGAAACAACATTGTGTAACCCCTTTTATAGGCTGGTCACACTCCAACTTAATGCAAGCTGAATTTCTTCTTTCTTGTCTTGGCTTGTGTTAGCAGGCTGCCTTACAGTCTCACTAATGGTAGAAACCTTCCGAAATAAACACATTTATACCTCTCTTCCTACATTCTCTTAAACAGCTTAATAGAGAGAGTTCTTAAACATTTAAGCTTAAATAGCTCTCTTCTTTTCCCTTTGTTTACATCTCTAGTATATTCATAACAAGTGGCTATGACTTTTCCTAGCCTTTATTTTACTAAGTTAATGAGGCAGTGCTCATCCCACAGCACTGGCTCTCCCTCCCATCCTTCTGACAGCTGTTCCCTGCCACTTCCATCGTGTATTTGTCTGCCTTCAACATGATTGACTGGAAT
>KZ505813.1:832298-846697 GCA_002844005.1 Limosa lapponica baueri
CAAACAAAAACAACAAAACCCCCCACCTTTTGGCTTTTGGCTCAGAGATGACCCTCCAACTAGTTACTTTATAAAGGGAATTTGGTAAATTTGTAAAGACAGCAGCATTTCATACTTGTAAAGTTTTTTTGTAGCTCTTTAACACAACACATGCCTCCCCCTTCCCTTGCTATGTGGGCATAGGAGTTTTCCCAATACTGGTACTGGAGTGTGAAAAAAGGAGCATCTCATTTCCTTAACAATCATCTTTGGCCATTAAGAAGATAGGGTAATAATTTAAAGACTAGTTAATGGTCCAAGTTCCATCTCAGAAAAAAAATCTGCTCTTTAGGCCTTTTACCTTGAGAATGTAGAAATGGAAGTCCACTTCTGCATGGGGTGGCTTAGCCCATCTGGCCTGCCTCCTAGCCCGGTAAGTCTAAGCATCGCCAAACATGCTGGCTCCAAAGGAGAACCTGCATTTACAGTTACCTGGTGCGGAGAATGCAGTTTCCCTGTCTCGTTTTTCAAGTGCAGGATATAAATGTGCATGGGGGGTGATCTGTTCATGTGGCTGCACGGAATCTTTTCAGTCTGCTTGTGTTAGAAGTCGAGGCTTGCCTGATCACGCTGACTCTGTACATCCACCTGCTTGTTTTTCTGTTCTATTTTCACAATACCTTTGGATCAGCTGGCCTGTTTTGTCAGAATGAAGATGATCTCTAGAAGATAATATTTCAAGGGGATGGACAATTACATGTTTCCCCACTGAGAGGAGGATAATACCCATGAGACATCAAAAAATCTGCCACAGGAAAATTCCATTTTGAATACACCAGCAACAAAATGCTCTGAGCAGAGCTTAAAATTTATTAGAATCTAGTTAGTTATGTCACCAGATAACTTAATTGAAATCTAACTTTATTTATGGCTCTGCTTATGAAAAGACTTGTTTCTTAAAAGAGATATTGGTGGAAAAAACCACTGATGTAATAAAAATAATCTGTTCAATGCAGAGGTTATCTTAATGCCAATGCTGAGCAGTGGAGCACATTTTCCCACTACTTCTTGTTTGTGCTTGGACTGTTACATATTTAAAAACCTAGAGCGTGTATGCTGTGTTAGTAGGGGGAAAGGGGAAGTGTTTGTCATGAATCTAGCTAGGAATCTGTAGTACAGGTACCTATTTTGTTGACTTCAGTGGTAACAAAGAGAAACTAAATGTTCTTAAATGCTTTCAAAGCTCTGGAATGGTAATATTTTTGGTTTGTTATACGTATGTTTTAAATGACAGATTCTAAGGGGCTGTGTGACACTGTTGTATTCCTAAATAAAGCACATACCCACTGATGGCAGCTTTGCAATCTGTAGCATTTTGATACTGATATTTTGGGAGGTTGCTAGCTGCAGTCCGTAACTATGCCTCAGCCATTTAGCTACTGAAGCCATCCTTTCCACCCATAGGTTCAGATGATTCCCTGGAAGGTCTGAGATTTATCAGATTTTTCTGATGGCAGGCCTCATAAGTCAGATCGAAAGATCTCAAATAGCATATGAGTCAAAGCATCAACAGCTTTAAAATGTCACAAGTGGGACAGCTGGTCTTGCTAAGGGAAGGGGTGCTAACTCTGGGACAAGTGTTGTTTTAAAATGAGCAGAAAGGGTCAGATGTAATAAAAAAATAAAGAAAAAAAATCACTTAAGGGTATTATGAAATAAACTGGTGGTTTTGCTGTTTTCAAATATGACAGTGTTCAAATTTTGTTAACTTACGAATTGCTTTTACAGGTCTTATGCAACTGAAAATCTGATCGACATGCGTATTTGTCTTACATTGCATGAAGGAACAAAAATTAAGCATAGCATCTAATAAATATTGTTAATGATTGACTGCACTTACTCTCAAACCGACTGTTAAATGCATGCACCTGGAGAATCAAAGTGCGGTTGTGCTTTTAGGTTATTTGTGTTGGTGCATGCAACTTCACACGGTAAACACAGTATTTTATTGGGTTATGCTATATTTCTAGTGAAATGTTTTGATGCCCTGCAATTTGTAAGCTATACTAGCTGTTAGAGAGGGCATGTAGTGCAAGCCCCGTCTTATCCTGTGCATTATGAAATCTGATATACAGACTTACTAGTGGCAAGAGATAAAAACAGCAAACAGATCAAACAGTCCCCAACTAAGAAATGACCTTAACAGCATATTGGCAACCATCATTAAGGACTTGGAGACCCACATGGATTAGTTCTGGAGCCCTTTGTATCTCAGATTTCTGGGCTGTAGGTTGATCTGTAAACCATTCTGAAAATTTCACACTTCTGACAGCAATGATGAATTAGTGGCCTTAATTTTCTGAGGAAAGCACTGCTTGGTTAAGATGGAAAAAAAAGTATGATTGTTTCAGTCATATAATAAAGTTGTAATAAAATATGAATTTTGTTACTGGGGGGGAGGAATTGGATGGGGACTTACTATTCACTTACTCCAGAAATATTTATAACATGGACAGCTTTACTGTTGTGGGATCATTGTATAAAGAGAAATTTTCTTTAGAAAGTGAAAAGCATCTAGAAATGTTCTCTATCTTTAAATATTTTTAATTTCCCATTTTACTACCCCTTTTTCTGTTCTTACAAAATTGTAGTTCTTTAGAAACGGTGCTTACTAGTCGTTCTTATTAGTAACTCTAGTAAGAACAATACAACAAAAAGATGGAATTGGCAAAAGAAGAGCACTGCTGTGGGTGCATGCCAGAAATTTATTTTCTCTGCTTGTATAGTTGCAGCTCTATTCAGAAGCCAGTGTGGCTCTCTTGCAACTGAATAACCCTAAGGGTTTCCAAGAACTGAGCAAGCAAGCAAAGAAGAACATGACTATAGATGGAAAAGAACTGACGCTTAATCCTGCTTATTTACTATGGGACCTCAGCTCTGTCAGTCAGGTAGGTAAATTCTGTTCCAGCATGTAAAGGTTGCAGTATTTAAAAACTGCAAGTAGAGGCTAACTAGTCAATGACAAGGAACATGGGATTTCTTCCAGAAGTTTGGAAGTGTTAAGAATCTAGTGGTTTTTATGTTGTAAGAAAACATCACAAGAGCACTGTCAGATTCTGAAATCAAGGAGGAGGAAGAAGGATCAGAGTGACATTTAACTGAAATTTTTTGTGTTCCCCAATAAGTGCAAAATTTTGCCCTCTGCACATGTTCTGATTAAGTTGTGTGCAGTCAAGTCCTGAAAGGCTTAACTGATACTGACTGGCAGATAAGCAGGCTTCTTGTGGGGGGGAGGCAAAGGGCTTTATTAAGAAACATGATTATCTTCTTTCCGGTGTTTCTTAGATTTCTTTTTTTTTCTTGCATTGCAGCATCATATATGCTGAGAAAATGCTAATTACTTCTCTTCCAAAATTTTTGAAGACCTGAAGTACAGATGTCTGTAATGAAAGGAGGTTTACTTCGAATGCTTTTGATAGAAGCAAGGACATTTGGCTTAGTAAAAGGAAATAGAATAACAAGACATCTGTTTCAAGATAAGATGTTCTAAGATATTGTGGGTTTTTTCTCCTGCTACAATTTAATTTTACAGTAAATATCGAGTGGTATGGGTAAAGTAAATGTGCCCTTTCCAGTAAAGCTTGCAGTCTGTATCCTGTGAACCCAGTTTTTGGGGAACTTCTCCTTGTTAATACAAACCCTGAACTCAAACTTTATACTTTCCCATGTTGAAATTATGCATTATTTTGTAAATGGGTACCTAGCCAATGGATGCTGTTGTTGCTGAAATGTTTTCAATTGTTATATTTTTGAGAATGTTTAAGCTGTGTTACTGTATGTATTAGAAAAGGAAACTTATTTACAGTGTGTAGAATCTGCAGTGAAAATGTTAAATGTTCAAATTTCTCTTGAGTTTCCTGTTTGTCAGTCCTACTTCTTTTAGAAACGTTCTTTTTAGGCAGCCTTAATTGTTTTTAGAAGAGGTCATTAAAATCTAATAAATGGGAAATATGTTACAGTGTCATGTAAACTAATTTTGTTACTTACCTGAAAAACTTCTAATTAAAATGTTGTCTTTTTAACAAAAACATATGGAAACATTTAGCTATCTAGGAGTGAATATTAACCTCAGTTTTGTTAATTTTCTCCTGCTTAAGTTCTTTAAAATAAAAGAGCAGGGGATAACTGAAGGCCTGCTACATCATGACACTTCCAGTGTGTCTATATTAAGTGACATTTATATATGGCTTATGATGCAATGTACTTGGAAGGCCCCAGCCTCTTAAAACTGGATTTCTGAAAGGTGATGTTATGGATTTGAAATGCAACTTGGCTTTCGATCAAGATCAGGAAATAATTGACACTAATCCAGGAAAACAGGAGGGTGTGTTTTTTCTGCAGTTGTTTCTTCAAGAGCTGGGATCACACAAGGCACAGTCATCTTGCTATGTGGTCAGCCCTTGTCTTAATTATAGCAGGTGGTCAGCCATTGGTGTCAGAAGATTGTATTGTTCACCTTGATAATTCAGGAGAATATGATCCTTTAGAAGAATAATGGTACTTGATCAATATACTTTCTATTTTTGAATGTCTTAAGTTCTCAAATGCTTATGCACCCATATGCTAAAGCACACTGTTGTTACCTAGCTGGATCAGAACTTGAATGTTCTATTTAAAATCTAAGAAAGGATATATTTTTTTTCTTTTTATAGTCTAAACAGGATGAAGATATTTCTGCCAGCCGTTTTGAAGACAATGAAGAGCTGAGATACTCATTGCGATCAATAGAGAGGCATGCCCCTTGGGTACGACATATTTTCATCGTCACTAATGGGCAGATTCCTTCCTGGCTTAACCTGGATAATCCTCGGATAACCATAGTGACGCATCAGGTAAAAGCCAAACAAAAAACCCCACCAAAAATACCACCAAAAAACCGAAACAAACAAAAATACCAGCATGAAAGTGCAACTAGTAAGGATTCTGTGTTTGTTTTGAAATGTAGTTATCCCCTTTCAGCTATAGGCTGCATTTATTTGGAAGGTAGAAGTGACCAACTCTTCCCCATCTCATCCATGGTTTTATTAAACCCCGGTATATCTTTGTATTTTGGCTAAGCAGATAACTGAATATATATCAAGCCCTCATTTAGTCCTCTTTTCCAAATACTGAGGCTTCAGGTAACGTATACCCATGTCTAATTTCCTTATAAAGTCTATTTATAAAAAACCTGGGGAGAAGGAAATGTGCTCTGAATCCATAAACAGTCTCTCAGGACCAGTAATAACCTAATAAGCTTATGTTGAGACAGGATGGATTACAATTACTGAAACTAAGAAGATGGCTGTAAAAAAAGTAGCTGTGCATTCTAAAAAGTTTATTTTAAAAGAGAAAGGGAATCCTTCAGGCTTCCTGAATAAGTGAAACAAAAATACTCTAGTAGCTTCTTATTACGAATTGGGAAGTAATTTTGGAATCTGGACATGCCATAGAAGCCTTGAGCAACCTAAGTGGTAACAAGATACTAATTCAACTTCTGTTGCTGTCTGCTTCTGAAGTTAGTTGAAAGAGATGGAGGAATCCTGACTTTTTGAATGCTGGGACAGGTTCAACTTGCTTGAAATTTTGTGCAGCCTGTACTGTATGAGAAGTGTAAATATATGTATGCTGGGCCTGATCCAGTACCCAGTGAAAGAGGAGTTTGAGTCTTTGCACTGAACCAGGTGCGGTTTCTTAGTTAAGCAGCAGGCTTAAAAATGGTTTTCAGTGGGAAAATGAGATAGTGAGGGGTTTTGGGTGGTGGGTTTTTTTGGCTAAAATCTTTTCACTTTTTTCTCTTTCATTTCTTCTTGTTTCTGATAAAACTCTTTTGTAGTAGATAAGTATCAAATATATCTGATGTACCTGACCTTTTATGGTTTGGGGTTTGGTTTGGTTTTTTTTTTATTTATTTCTGAAACTGTTTTGGGTTGTTGGGGCTTTTTTGTTTTAGGAAATATTTCAGAATGTGAGTCACTTGCCTACCTTCAGTTCACCAGCCATTGAAAGTCACATTCATCGTATCAGTGGCCTCTCTCAGAAGTTTATCTATCTCAATGATGATGTTATGTTTGGGAAGGATGTTTGGCCTGATGATTTTTACAGTCACTCTAAAGGTCAAAAGGTAAGCCATTATGAAAGTAAAACTTTTCTATGCTAATATAATATTCAAAGAAAGGGAGAGCAAATATAAGATTTGCCTTCGCTCCCCCTTTTACCTCTAAAAGTTCAGTATTCTTAACTAGACAATTGTTAGCAAAGGTGCAGAGTGGGGAGAGCTCTGTCGTTTTTTTATGTAAGCTGTGTCGATGTTTGGGTTGCGGAATTAGTTTTATTTATATTCACTCACAAGTTTCTGGCAATATAATGGTTCTTCTGTCAGGGTTCATGCTTTGGTTTATTATCAGTGTTGTTCTCTAATTCTCTCACTTCCTGCTGAAGCACTGGTAAGGCTAATGTGATGTTTGGCAGCTGTCAATCTTCCCTCCTTTTTAAATTCTTATTGTTTTGTGGAAAATGTTCAAAACAAAACAGAATCAATTCTTCCATGGGAACACTGAGGTCAGATGACATTCAAACTGGTCTAATTCTTAAATTTACCATTAATTACATCTGTTCCAGGGCACCCAAAATATCTTTGCCCAATCTGGATATAATTATATGTAGCTATTTACTAAAAGATATACTGTTGGATAGTCAAGATCATCAAATAATTTAATCTTTCAACAGACCTATTATTAACAACTGGGGTTAAGCAAGGAAAGCAGGCTGAGGAAACATTAGCAATAGTCCCATGTAAAGACTCTGGTTGCCAGCAGAGTTTTCATCCATGAGCTTCATCTACAAGAGCAACGTGGAGGAAAAAATTAAGATTTATATTTACTATTTATATTAAAGCAGTAAGTACACAAGACACTAGAGACCACTGAATTAAACACTTCATGCAGGCAGGTGTGAACACTTGTGTACACACACAGAAAGGTTGTAGAAAATCAGTTTAAGCTTCCCTAAAATTACTGTTTCAGTACTTGAAGATCTTAGGAGGCTTTTAGTTGTTTTACATCTCTAAGGATGTAGGCATATAATTGCAAAATCATATTATTAGTGCATTTCTATTGTTCTTCAGTTATTTTTCTCAGTTAGTTTAAAGTCAGTTTAGTTGCAGTGTTGTTCGTGATAACCTGATCAGTGTTTCAGCAGGAAATGTACTGCTAAAATGTTGAAACATTAAGGCCTGAAGGAAAACATGTGTGGTTTTTAATGCCTCCGCAGTTGAAAATACACACACCCACACATGTGGGTGTTTTTGGTGTTTTTTTTTTTTTTTTTAATCTTGGCAATTCTTAGAATTATTTAAGTCACAGAGGGTCAGATGCTTCAGGGATTATGTTCAACGTGCTGCTTATCTCATGACTGCTTAGTAATGAAGAAACATTTTGAGTCAGGAGAACAAGTGCACTGCAGAGCTATTTCAGAGTTTAAGTTCCCCCTTCTTATCTGATAAAAGGAAAAATACTAATTTTCATTGGAATATGGTTTGCCGGAAGTGGATTTGGGAAGTAATGCTTTCTATTTCTTGCCGTTGCTGCCTTGCTGTGTGGCCTTGGTAATTCTTCAGTTCTTTCTTCTGTTTGAAAGGGGTAACATTAACTTCACAGATGGTAGGGTTTAAATGCTGTTTGTGAAGCTTTGTGAATACTTAAAGCAGTATACACGGGAAGGCATTATTTTTAGTCTCTATATTCCAAGAAACAAGCTCAGTTGACTTCTATTTGCCAGTCCTTGTCTCAGACTGTAATGTTGTTCCAGGTTTATTTGACCTGGCCTGTGCCAAACTGTGCTGAGGGATGTCCTGGCTCATGGATTAAAGATGGTTACTGTGACAAAGCCTGTAATAACTCAGCGTGTGATTGGGATGGAGGTGATTGCATTGGTAAGACAGCAGTGTTAAATTTAGAAAAAGTGAACGGTTTGTTTTTTCTTATAAGAATAATTCTGTAATTTGTCAT
Organism: Limosa lapponica baueri; assembly: GCA_002844005.1. Lineage (NCBI taxonomy): Eukaryota > Metazoa > Chordata > Aves > Charadriiformes > Scolopacidae > Limosa > Limosa lapponica. The sequence continues at coordinate 840,326 of KZ505813.1, forward strand.
CCTCCTGTAACTACAAAATTTGCCTCCTTTAATAATAAAAGTTGGCTTACAGATGAAAAGCTTGTTTCCTGAAAACTACAAATTTCTATGGAAAATGACAGCAAATAGTAGAGCATAGGAAAATCTTTCTTTGGGTACCAAATTTGACTAGCTGAAAGGAAGGTTTTTGAAATTCAAATTATTATTATATATTATTGTATAATATATATAAGAATTATATATTATTTGGACTCAGAATCCAAATAATAACAGGACTGTGAAGTTGCACCATTAGATTGAATTTTCAGGACTGCAGAGCAGGAAAATGAAGTGGCACTTCTGGATTGAGGAAGTGATACCTCTCTAGGGCACTGTGAAATCAAGACTGCAAGCACAAGAAGTAGTAAACCAGTTTTCTGCCTGACTTTTTGAAATTAAGACAAAATATGTTGGAGTTTGTGTTGCAACTTTACGTTGGTTCCTAAGCTTCTAGCAGTGCAATTGTGCACACTGTAGATTTTACACTAACTCACAGAGGTCTAGTTAGCATCTGCCCCATTTTAATTTCACCGGTGATAAATAAAGTTGTCAACTCTTCAGTGTAGCTTTAACACTGTGGCTTGAAATGTGCCTTTCATCAGAAATATGGATTTCAAATGTCTGGGGTTTTTTTGTTTTTCTTTTCTCTCCCTGTAGGTAACAGCGGGGGGAGTCGCTACGTTGCTGGTGGAGGTGCAGTCGGAGGTATCGGGAATGGACCACCATGGCAGTTCGGTGCAGGAATAAGTGGTGTTTCACACTGTAACCAAGGCTGTGCTAATTCCTGGCTAGCAGACAAATTCTGTGATCAAGCCTGCAATGTCCTCTCCTGTGGATTTGATGCTGGTGACTGTGGCCAGGGTACGTAAAATACATCGCCGATAAACTTTCTGCAGGGATTCTTTTGAATTGCCTGACCTTTTTGGTTCATTGTTACTCTCAGATTGGGCTCAGATGCCCTGTACAGCTGTGGAAAAGAGTTGCTAGCAGCTGAAGAAAAAAGTCAGGTGCTTTTTGTATTCATTAATCCAAACTCGAATCAATATTATATGCTGCTTTATTTAATAAAACTGTTACTGACCAAGCATGGGTTGGGAGCTCAATACATTACAGAGCAGGAAACATCAAACTCCTTGTCCCAAGAGGCTTACATTTTAAATGGAGAAATTACATTTCAGCTGTTCAAACAGTCTTTACCCAAATAAGGACAGCTGACTTGATGATACCCATCATGGTTAAAAAAGAGCCTCTCTGATGCTGACAGCACGAGTTCAAGCCTGGCTCTGGGCTCTTGCCAAAGGCTACTTTCAGTCACCTGTGAAGTTTTCTGAAGTTTATTTTGATATGAAAGACTAGCAAGAGTGAATGAAGTGGTTGAGAGTCTGGATTGCTGTCTGAACAGATTGCTGTCTGGTACAGGCAGGGGAAGAGAAATGGCAGAATTTAGCCTGTTTGGAAGACTAGAGGCTCCCCTGCATCTCAGCACAGACAAATGCGCCACTGGCAATTCTGTTGCAGGCAGTGAGGTTTTGTTCATGTGAGAGCTGCCAGATAATTGGTCTTCTGCTCTGGGAGGGAGAAGTTCGATTCAGCCTATCTGATTTTGGAAGTCTTAAATCAAAATTCGATGTAGTAGTGAAATCCAACTTTATGTTGTAACATAAATTTACTAAAATGTGGCAAAAATGTAGTATGGGCATGTTACTTATGACTGATGCATATTTTAAGTGATGTGTGATAATGAGCCACTTAAGCTCCTCAGGTAGAGACTGAAAGAGTGATAAATTATACTGGCTTGTAGAATACCACTGGAATGTCTGGCAGCTTTATATATCTGAGTATGTACTGGTCATTCATTATTAAAAATAGGTGAGCAAGAAACTGGAAGCTACAGTAAGAGTTCTTCCACAAAGCTGTCTCCCTGCTAATATGGTGAATCTAGGTGGGCATATTACAATTAAAAAAGACTGAATGATAAGTGTCACACTGCAAATTGACAGAAATTTGTTTTGCTTCTTGGTGTTTTTCCAGATCACTTTGAAGAGATGTATAAGGTGACGCTTCAGCTTAATCAGACCTACTATGTTATTCCCAAAGGTGAATGTCTGCCCTACTTCAGCTTCAGCGAAATAGCCAAGAAAGGAATTGAGGGTTCATATAGTGATAATCCAATTATCCGACATGCTTCAGTTGCTAACAAATGGAAGACTATCCACCTCATAATGCATAGTGGCATGAATGCAACTGTGATCTATTTTAACCTTACGTTTCTAAATAAGAATGATGAAGAGTTTAAAATACAGGTAGCTGTTGAGGTTGATACTAGAGAGGAACCAAAACTGAACACAACTTCCATGCAAAAACCCAACTCTGATTTTAAAACTGTAACATCTATACCAGAAGCTGAAATGATATTTGAGGATATTCCCGAAGAAAAACGCTTTCCAAGAGTCAGCAGACGTCGAAATGGCACAAAAGAGAGTCTACATGAAGAGGTGATAATACCATCAGTAAACGTGTCTCTCCTTCCTGAGGATGTTCAGCTAGCACTGCAAAACCTGGATTTGAAACTCCTAAATGGTGATATCACTCAGAAAGGGTTTAACCTATCCAAGGCTGCTCTCCTGAGACCTTTTCAGTTCTTAACTACAGTAAAGAGTATTATAGGCCTGGAAAAGAAGGGCATGCATAATCATTCAGAAGATCAGAAGAACCGTACCAGCTGGCAGAAGCCTTATAAAGATGTAAATGATGGCAAAATGAAAATGATAAAAGCAAATGAAGAAGTTCCTTCAAAGCTTACAGGAACAAAGGGGACTGTTGTGACGATGAACACAAATAAACTTATTTATAGAGTCAAGCCAAAATCCACACTTCCCTCCCAGAGCATAGGAAATAAAAATGAAACTCGAGAAAAAGTATTGAACTCACTCATATTAAGGGAAACTCAGAAATCAAAACAAACTGAGAATTTAGATACTGGAGAAGATGCACACGGGATGGAAGGAGGAAAAGGCGGTGTGCAGGTGGATACAAATGTAAGGGAGGGGCTAGTGGGAAGAAAATTACAGTCTTATGCTGGAAGTTACCAAGGCTTTTTGCCATGGGAGAAAAAGAAGTATTTCCAGGACCTTCTTGATGTGAGTATTGTGATGTCATTGCTTATTGTAATAGTTGCATCTTTCTCCATTTAGTGGAATACTGTTAATATGATCTATAAATTGGGAATGTGTCTTGCCTTTGAGGCAAATATTGAGATTTTTTTGAAAGCTCCTTTTGCCTTTTCATGTAAAATCTAATTTGTTTATGACCAAGCCTCTCTTAGCTAGGTGGTAAAAGCTGAGTAGTCATTTATTTTCCCTTTCTACTGTGTTTTTTTTTTCAGTCAGATTGACTTTCTTCAAACATACACAGCACTTCAACAAAAAGCTTAAATTTTTTTTTGATTGCATTTATGCAAATATGAATCCAGTGTATTAAAAAAAATGTAAAAAATAAGTATAATGGTAAGTACTTGGGCTCTAAAAGTTAAATTGAAAGTCTGCCAACAAAATTGAGTATCCAGACCATGTCAAGAAAACATGTAGGAAGCTTCCTCTGCTTCCAGCCAAAGCATTTTGGCAGAGTTTTGAAAAACCTCTAGAAGGGAAGATGGAGACTGCGCTTCAGTTGGTAGCAACTGCTTTGTGCTATACCAAATGGCAAAGGGGCTATACTTGTAAAATGCTACCTCTTTCTGTTCATCCGAGGGATGAGAAATCCTGCATGAAGAATCTTAATAGCATTTCAGTTTATCAAATGTGGATGAATTATCAGAAGAAAAAAAAAAAGGCAATATTACAAATACATCTGATAGCAAACAGGGACTTCAGTGTGTGTGTGTGAGGTGTCAGAGCACAAATATTAAGGAAGTATTTTATAGACCACTTTTCCTGAAAGCATGAAAATTTTAAGGAAAAGTTTTACCTGATCTTTTTTTTCTTTTTAAAGAGAACTAGGAAATATGAAGAAAAATAATCAAAACTTCTCTTCCCATTTTCAAATATTGGAAAGAGTTGGAACCTGGCTGAAATGTCATTTTTCCTATGTTTTTAATGTTTTCGGTCTTTTTTGGCAACGTAACCTTGATTTATGCCTCTCCTGCTGTTTAGGAAGAAGAGTCATTACTCAAACAAATGTCATACTTTACTGACGGTAAACATTTTGGAAGGCAGCTAAAAGATACATTTGCTGATTCCCTTCGATATGTAAATAAGCTTTTGAACAGCAAATTTGGATTTACATCTCGGAAAGTCCCTGCTCATATGCCTCACATGATTGACCGCACTGTTATGCAAGAGCTGCAGGATATGTGAGTATGTCTTTGTTCGGAATAATGTAAAACTGTAGTTAATTCTGCCTTTCTTTTGATGCTTTTTTATAGCTATTTCGAATGTGGAGTTAGCTACTCATTACAGTTATGTTTTGAAAAGGGAAACAGGGAATTCATTACAACATGATAGTTGTCCTAAAATAAGGAGACTTTTGAGGACCATTTTAAAATTCTAAATGAGAATTTGTTTTTAGGTAAGGAATGTTTTACTTCAAGAAACTGGAGTGCTAAATTAGTTTACATTTTTATATAGGTTTCCTGAAGAGTTTGACAAGACATCATTTCACAAAGTGCGGCACTCAGAAGATATGCAGTTTGCTTTTTCGTATTTCTACTACCTTATGAGTGCAGTCCAGCCACTGAACATTTCTCAGATCTTCAATGAGGTTGATACAGACCAATCAGGCATCTTGTCTGACCGAGAGATTCGCACGTTGGCCACAAGAATCCATGAATTGCCACTAAGTTTGCAGGTACTCTTTCCTTACCAATACCTTTTGGAGTAACTTCAGTTTTAAAGTCCCAAACTGTTAAAATGAGTCAAGTCTTTATTAGCATTTGGCAATTCTTAAATTTCACCTGGAGAATAATCACACTGTGTTCTACTTTGTCATTGTTGTACGGAGTCAACAATTAGATTGAGTTCTAGCAACATCAGAAGAATGGATTACTGGTGCCCACGTTCAAGAAAGCGGTTAGTGTGAGATTTGTCAGAAAAGGTGTTCACTGTTAAAAGCCACTGTGAGTGGGGTCCTGCTGTGCTTATTTTTGTTCTTACACATAGTAAAAGACAATCCTTGCCCTGAGGAACTTGTGGCCTAAAGAAAGCAGTGAAGCAAAAGGGTAGCAAAGAACTCCTACTAGTAAATACTATGACCATATACAAGGATTCACATTTCTGTGTTTCTGGGCACCTGATAAACAAAAGGGACATGGTTTTTGTAGGTCTTATGCTCCTAGAGACGTTTGGTAGAGAATGAAGTGTATTACTTCTGCTTTGTAGAGAGGAATCAGCATAAATCAATAAAATAATTTGTTCTTGAAATAGCGTATAAAATCACTGGCGTAGCTGGAACATAGACCTGCTTTAGTGTGTTTCTGACCTGTACCTTAGTCAGAACAACTTCTTCCTGTCCTTTCAGTTCACTTTTCTGTTTGTTTGCTTGATTTGGGATTTAATATACCACTGCTAGTTTGGGAATTCTATACTGTCCTGACATCAGTAAAGGGGTGTTTTCCATTTTTAAATGAAAATTACTTTAAGTCATGCTTTATCTGATGTCAATTCAACTATGCACTGAGCATTTGCTTTACTTTAATCCCACTGACTTCAGCAGTTATTGAACTGCATCTGCAGAATATTGTTTCTTTTTTCTAATAATGGCATGGAGTTTTGTTATGTAGTTAACATACGTCTGTGCACCCTGGATTTTTATAACTATGTCAGTGAGAAAACAGGATTACATCTTTTTTTTTTTTTTTCTTTCTTCTCTTTCTGTTAGGATTTGACAGGTCTAGAACAAATGCTAATAAATTGCTCTAAATCCCTTCCTGCCAACATCACTCAGATCCATGTCATTCCACCAACTCAGGAAGCGTATTACGATCCCAATCTGGTAAGAAACATTGGTCTTAAAAGATGCTTGGTTAATTTTTTTACTGTGCTTGAAAAGCTGGTTTGTTTTCTATAAGGAAACTATTTACAAAAATTTCTACTTGTGTGTACATGAAGTGTTATGAAATCAAAATTTTACAAGCTATTTCCTAACTTAAAGCCATTAATTTCCTTCAAAAACAGAGACAAGTTGAGTATTAGAATGTTATTGTATATGGGATTTAAAAAGTCATCCTTGTTAAGAAAATTCACAGTTGTGAAACAAAAAGACAGTAAGCCAAATACCTCTCTTACTAGAACTTCCTGATAAATTTTTACCTGAATTATAACCCATGTATTTAAAACCAAAACAAAATAAAAAAAAAAA
>KZ505814.1:60459-76906 GCA_002844005.1 Limosa lapponica baueri
ACCTGCTCTGGGTGGCCCTGCTCTGGCGGGGGGTTGGACTAGATGATCTCCAGAGGTCCCTTCCAACCCCATGTGATTCAGTGATTCTGTGATTCAGTCACCACATCCTCCATCATGTGTTGGGGCTCCTAACCCCGTGTGCTCAAAAAGGGACAAGTTACTTTCCACAGAACTGAATCCATAGTGGAAGCAAGGAAAGATGCATGCCAGTGTATCACAGCTGCAAATTAAATACATCTCTGCATTAAAAATCTTAAATTGCTTCTTTCTTCTTTCAGCTGGATGTAGGATCCTTTTCACTTCTTGTCCTCCTTTCACTTCTTCCCGTCTGCTGGGCACGTTTTGTCTGTGAGCTGTAGAACAGTTACTGCACGTACCTCACGGATGATTGCTGGGAAAAGTAATCTCTCCCTTTCCTTAGTTCTGTCTTCCCAGAATACATTAGTATGCCAATGAATGAACTCTTCCAGCCCCCTGAGCAGCTTCAAGGACCCACCATCTCTCTTAAAATCTCTCTGACAGAAAATATGTCTTTCCTCAGAGGGGAACAATTACCCAAGCCATCCAGACGGAGCCCAGGGCCACGCGAGCGATGGGTTTCCTAACCATAAAAATGACACTACTCTGAAGCCCGTTGTCTTGCTGCCTCGTTGGGCCAGAAAGCAGGATTTTTATCCTTTCTGAAAGGGGAGAATTGCAACTTGCCAGCGCTTGCTTCTGAACTCTGGAATGGGCAGAAACAACGAATTTAATGTCATGACACCGGTACGGTTAAAAACGGAATTTGAGAAGGGATGTTGTGACACATACTGTTTGAGTCAAAATTACCAAAACATCCAGTTTTACTTGATGCGTTAGAAAACTTCTCATATAATTACTTAAAATTATCTGAAATGTTCCTGAAACAGTCTTTTTCTAACAGTTGTAGTGAAATGACAATGGTGCACGTTTGTATTACAACCATTTCAAACCAGAGCCTGTCAGGTCCCTGTGTCGTATTTCACCAACATATATTTCTTATCCATCAAGTTAGCAAAATGCTCTTGTATCCTTCAGGATTATAAGCGTTGCATCAGGGCAAGATATTATTATTTAATAATATATTTAATACATTAGTTATAAATCACTCTTACTATTGATATTTGCTACTTCATACATGCTATGATTCCAAAGGATTTAACATCAATTCATTTATGGAGGTGAAAAAGACAAAAAGGAAAGACAGTAACTTGGGAACCAGGAGACATTTTTTAAACATGCCTTTAAATTATACTGCTATTTTTTAACATCTGCCTTTGGCAGCCTTTCCTCCCTCAGCACAATTACTAGTCAAGTCATTATTATCATTGCCTATGTGATGAGGATGTAGAATACTCTTTAAAAATCTTTATTTAAAAGAAATAAAATCTGTAAGCATTCTCATTCCCAACAGCACAGTAGAAACATTTAACGGAAACAAAGCAACAAAAATCTAGGGACCAGAGTATGAAAAAAACAGGAGTTCAAGTTCATACTCATTCTCATTAAACAGTTTCATCTTTGCTCTCTGTATTTTTTATTTCTCTTACTATGAAGAAAAAAGTTTGAGTCCCTGAAGGGGGACAGTGTAGATGTTTTAGCACTCAAAAGTGATTATAAAGAAACTGGTAGTAAAAGTAGGAGTGGGTAACTTGACTGACACTGGGTTACTACTGGAAGTACTGCACCTCCCGCCTGCCTGATGCACAGATGGAATTTTTCTTCAGTTCCCGGATTCCTACAATTATGTTGTTGTCTTAAGCAAAAAATATTTCAAATAATGGTGGCAATTAACACTGAAAACATACACGATGGGAGGCGTGCAGTGTGCTCGAGGCATAAGCACACACAATCCTGCTTTCTCTTGATCCTATGGGAATTTCTTTGCACTGTAAGATAGCATTAAACGTCTCTGTACATTCTTTTCCTTTTGGGCTTGAAATAAAAGCTTTGCTTTGACAGAGCGAAGTTTTCAAAGTATGTAAGGTGTCATTTCCCAAAACGAAATGATTTGGCATCTGCAGGGTGGTTGGTGCGGGGCTGGGGGTGAGTGCTGAAACACAAACATCTCAGAGAAGTGGCAAAATCGTTGTAGTCTCGGGGTATAACATCGCCAAGAGATAGAGAGCCTTTAGTAGAACAGAATAATGAAGTTTGTTCTAATTCTGTTTTATTGCTTATACCAACCAGTGTTAGTGACGTGTAAGAAATAAGAACTTCTCTGTTTCTGCTGTTAAAAAGATGCTACAAAAATTTAAGGCTTGAAACACATCTTTCATACTGGACACAAGCATCAGTGCAGCTTTCTCCAAGAATTAAAGATTTTAGATTCTCTTTCAAATACGTAATTTAATAGGAAAATCCCCCTTCATGCTACAGTGAATTTGTTTACTCACAGCAGGTATTTAAATTTTTAAAGGGTTTGTACTACAAACGCACACTCTCATTCTCAAAGTACCCAAATCAACTTTTTTTTTTCCCTGTGTATGAAATGGAGTCTTGACTCAGCTCAGACTGTGGGTAAATGCCCTTGGGCTCTCTGTCAAGGCCACTCACTGGCTGCAACTCCCCCTGAAGTCAGTAGGAGTTTTTCCACAGACTTCAGGGAGGGATGAGATCTGTCCTGTCTGGCTCAATTAATGACAGCGAAAGCACTGCTATCAAAGCAGGATGTCATGACACCAATTCTGATTGCTCATAGTCAGTTTTGCTGGTCAGTCTGGGGGAGAAGTCAGGATGGCTAAATACAAAGGGAGCACTGGCTCCCTTGAAATACATTTAAAATAAAGGTTACAAGAAAGAGACCTGATTTTAGGAGGAAATGGAAATAAATACAATGCTTTAAAAGAAGCCACAAGGGAATGTTGTCCCGAAGCGGGGTCGTTCACCCGCTGTATACACACAGAGCAGAGGGATTATCTATCTGTTTCATTTCTGCAGAGATGGGTGCTGGGTTGTGATCCACAAAGCCAGACCCCCCAGCCTAAAAAGTCTTGGGAATATTTATATGGTTCAAAACACAGAAATACACATCCTTAATTATAATTATTGGTTAGTACCTTATCCTAACAATTGCTATTGGTTAATACAGTCTCTCACTTTTGTTTAAAGTTACAAGGCCCTTTAATTGATGTGCACATGCTCCAGCACCATGGGGGGGTTAGTCCAATTCAGTGTATAATTGAGCTGGGCGTCGTGATCTCCCACTACTGCAAATTTTTGTTGACTTCATGCCTTATCCAGCAGCTCTCTGGTTTTCAGCCGGTTTCGGCTCCTTCTGTTGTGGGATGTTCCTTATTATCGGCCTTCTGTTCTTCTTCAAGGGTCTGTTCATTAGCGAGGCATTTATTGCTTATACCAAGTGTCTGGTTTCACAGGGCCTTGTGACCTTTTTACAGCTCTTTATTCTTACCTGGTGAGAGATTCTACCTTCTAAAATATATTTTACCCTTTTAAAAGTATATTCTACATTCTTAAAGTACATCAGGAATATCTGTCCCCTCGTTTGTAAGACACTTTACAGGTATTTGAGCTGATGGAGGCAGGAGTGGGGAGGTGGGGAGGTGGTATTGCTAAAATAACTGGAAATGAGGAGGTGGCCAAAGCTGTCCAAGCAGCGGAGGCTTTGGAGAACACAGATGCAGATAAGGGACATGCATTTACGGGAACTCTTGTGGCTCAGAGCCAAGCTTTGAGCTGAATGGACTCCTTCCTGGAAGAGCCACCACGTGCCGGAGGTGGTCCCTCAGCTGGGGTCTGGAGGGCCAGGAGGACATTGCTCGTACAAGTATTTAGAGAGCTTTAACCAGAGGGCACCAGTGTCATCCTGGTTCATCGCCCTTGCAGCCTCCGTGTGAGCCACAGGCTACTCTGGAGCTAGAAAGAGAGTTTTTAATCGAGGTCTCCTTGGTGAAGCAGCATTTAAACTGACAGGAGGAGGCAGGGGGCATTGATGTGCTTAGGCTAGTTTTGTGATATCCTGTGAACTGAAGATAGCACCCACAAAGGTTTGTAAATCCATAAAGATTGCCTATTCCTAATTATTTATTATCTTTGCTGTTACAGACTTTTCCTGTCTTACATTTAGGCCATTGCTTCTTTTGCAGCCATCTTGTGATAACGTTAATAATCCCCTTCTTTCATTTGTATTATCTCCTTGGAAATATTTATAGACTATGTTCATATTCCCCTGAGTCCTTCTTTCTGCAGATAGAATTAATTTTGTTTCCTCAATCACTCCCTTTCTTATGTGTTAGCCTATAATCCTTCCATAGTGTCATTTTCTTGCCCTTCTTTGCATTGTCTCTACTTCTACAATATCATTTTTAATCATGGACAAGAGAACTACATATAACTTCTTAAATATAATTGAATACGTGTCACCTGCTCTTTTAGCTCCTTGACTGAACAAAGTGTAAGGTCAGGATCTTACTTTTAACCTCCCTGTTGTGCAAGAACTCCCATTTGGAGACAATATATTGCATAAACTCCTGAAATTATTCATCAGACATATGAGAAAATGCAAGAGAAAGATCTGGTTGTCTCTTGACAGTCCTACAGAAGGCCTACAATTCAAAATGACCAAATGTAATTAATATCCATTAACAATCTTGGACAGGCAGGATAATAGATACGGTCCAATCTTCTTATCAACAAGAACAGCACTAATTAAAGTAACAATTTACTAAATTATGTGCATTCTTGATACATTCCTGGGGCTGTACTCAGCTCTGAACTGAAGGAGACAGATTACAGTGATAAAAGGTTTTCCTATTTCTTTAGCTCTACATAAAAAAAAGATAAAGATGCTGCCCCAAAAAATTCAAGAGCTCTCACGCTGGCTCCAAGAGGACCCCTCACTCTCTCTGTGCCAACCAGGTAAGGCCACGGGGCACCCACAGCCACACCAGCCCTCAGTCAGCTCTTGGCAGGGGTTGGACCCTCTAGAGGACTCACAAGGTCTTCAAGGAGGGTCTTTGACAGTAGAAGGACCAACTGTCCATCCTTTGATAGGATGAGGCCTACCTGAGTAAGGCAAGATGGGATGGGTTTTTTTGGGGAGGGATATGCTGAGTGTAACAATGTTGTATTTGAAATGATAAACTGCACTCAGGTTATTTTAGTCTCAAAATACTGTGGAGCGGAGAGTGTCGGTCACACAGAATTAACATTTCCAAGAGCTGAACAAAAAGGGGCAGAAGGAATGAATTTTAATCACTTTTTTATAATTTCACTTGGAAAAATGGAGCCACAAGCAGCTATCATCAGTACTTTTACCAAGCATTTTTCAAGGCATATTGGAACAACCCCTGAGGAGGATTTAATCTGTTAATTGCCTTTTAATACTTGGTAGGTGTCCAGCTATTGTCCTATAATTTAACACCTAAGCCAGCACTTTAAGTTTCATTCAGATAGATGTCCTATACAGGAGTACTAGTTCAGTTTAGATTAGAAAAAATTATTAAGACTGCAATCTGTTCTTGTGATTCATATATCTGTTCATTTGTTCCTGTAATAGTACCACATCTACCAGCCTCATTAAGCATAATAGACCTTTAAGCTCCTGGTGGGTTATAGGTTTCTAAAGTGTTACAAAGTAATTCTTGTCACTATAATTTAAACATGATGTTGTTGTTATTACTGAATCTATTTTATTAACTTTTTTTTTCCCAACTAGATATATGCAGAAGTGCTTGGTTGTATATTGCACTTGGCTACATTGGTAACAAAAATTTGCATAATTACATATGATGAATGGTGGATACTGAGCTCTGGAATATCTAAAGTAACCTTCTGCCCTAACCCACCTCATAGTGAAAGTCTTCTGGTATAATACTAATGAAGAATATTACATACCCAGCTCTGAAAATGAGCCAAAATGGTGTTCATTATGCATGAAGATACTCATATTCACTGTCAGGAACTTTGCCAATGAACCTTTTTTGATATGATCAAATGACAGAGCATCCTAAGACATTATTGAATCCCACACTGAGATCTTGGAAGATTTTTGCCCATGGAAAATAAGATTGCTCTAGTCATTAACCAACAGTAGTCACAAGAAAATGCATCTATTCAGTGCAAGCAGATTCTGGTCAAGCCCTCGATCAAGCTCAAGACATTACTTGTATTCTGCATTATACATTGTCCCTGAACAGCAGCAAGCAAAATAATATAGTTTGCTTTTATAATACTAATAGCATTTCTTCACCTCATAGAATCATACTTTGTAATTATTCAGCATCTTTCACTTAAGGACCTTAAAGGCTTTCTCAGCATCAACTAGTACAACCATACAACCTCAGTGTTTGGTAGGTGTGTTCACTGTTGCTATTATATACACTAAATGCATTCATTTGGTAGCTACTCACTGTTTCAAAGATCTATAGGGGTGAGACGCTTGTCGAAGATCCTCTGAAATATTCAGGACCAAGCCAGTCCCAGTATGTTTTAGATACTCTATTCGTACAAGGCAAACTCCAGTTTGCATCAGACTTGTCTTTAAGAGCATGAAGAATGCCAAATTGCCCACTGCAGTTGACTGTTTCCATTGACTTCATGCTTTGGACATCTTTATCCCATCAAGTTACCCCTGCCTGGGCAATAGTACCTTTTTTTCTTACATGGCGGCCAGAAAAGTGGTTTGGAGTGCAATAAACCATCAGGTATTGGTTGGCATTTCAAGGTGGACGAGGTGAAAGGGGACACAAGAGATCTAGCTCAACTGAAAGGCAAGAATTGGTCATCTTCACTACTTGCTAATGGATTCACATTACCTTAGATGCAATAATGAACTCTATTTTGGTAAAACCTGTGTAAACAGCATGAACAACATGTTTAAATTATTCCAGAGTAGTTGGAATAGGTCTTGCCTATGCTCCTGCAAATGGACGGTCAAAAAAAATGGACAAACATCCTTTGTAGTCAACAGGAAAAAGAATACTAAGCCATTAAATTCTGGAATTGGAGATACTTTCACTGAAGGACACACAATGCATGGATTAGCTAAAGGATATGTTCACAGGAAAAACACAGAGTCCATGAGAGCTAGCTCACTCTGCTCCTGCCCAGTATTTTTTGCCTAGATTATAGTGTATCCTACAAGGTTTTGGGTTTTCCCAGACTGATATCAGGAGTTCTGGCCAATAATCCTGTGAAGTTCTTCTTTGCCTCAAAGTTTTTCCCAATAAAATCACTACTTTTGTTCCTGGGATCAAATTATCTTTTGTTCTTCCCAACAATGGTTCATAGCAGATGACGGAGGAATAGATACAACCCAATACTACTGGTAGCAACAAAAGCCTTTGCCTGACAAACTTCACATCTCATTGGTTTAATATTTGTTTATGATATCTTACATCTTGTGGGCCTGTCAGAAATGTCATAGAATGGCAGATCTTCACTTTTTTTACTTTTTTTTTTTTTCTGAACTAAAATGAAAAAAAAAACTCAACCAGAAGAGAGAGACCATAATTAGTTTTCCTCTTATATTAGCTTTTCCCTCTGCTTTTTCTCTCGGTCTTGTGTTTAAACATGGGAGACGGAGAAAGAAATATTTGCCAAAACTATGCTACTGCAAATATGTCAAAATGTTCAAGAGAACTAGTAGATTATTAGTCATCTCAAAGGACTCAGCTGACAACCCATAAAATGCAAAAGTTTTTTATTTCTGTGAAAAGTATCTATTCTCTCAAATTGGATCCTCTTGGCAGACTGACAACTTGGGTCAATAATTACTCCAGCTTTGAAGCTGATTTTGAAACCTTAAATCAAATGCGAGCAAGACCTACTGTATAATAACCCCAAGCTTTCCTACTGTTTTGTAATACTAAATAGATCACACATAACGAGAACAACACATGAAACAGAAGTCAGAGGAAGCATCTTGGCTAAAATACAAGTAATAGACCATAAGACTTCTTAACTGGAATCTTCTCACACTTCCTACACATTTACTGTTTCTAATAAAACCTCAGGTATTCTGGAAAATGATCAGAAAGAATCTAACACTCTAAATAAAGCAGGGCAGCTCAGAAGATGAAGGCAGCCAGAGCCATATTTTACCCTGGGGACAAAATTACAAATCTACCTTCAAGCCAGCACTGGTAGAATTCCTCATTCAAGGAAAATTCTCATTCATTCAGAATTTTTTATGCCATTTTAGAAAAAAAAAACTACAAAAGAACATGGTCTTGACCAACAGTGGCCTACATCTTCAATCAATGAAGCCATTTTTCAAATCCATAAAGGGTAGAAAATTTTGATTGCTCTTTGTGAAACTGTGGAGGCTCCTTTCTGTGCAGGTTCCTTCTTTTTAAAGTGCAGAGGAAGATTATAGCCTGAAGGGAATGACTGAAAGCAGCCGAAGGAAAGTACAAGCAGTGCTGTCTCCTGTCACCAGAAAAGTGTTTGTACTGCAAATGTATGTGTTTTTCTGAGTGTATATTTTCCCACAGAGATCACAGGTGGAAAAAAGTGAAAAAAACGAAAAAAAAAATAATATCATCACAGAGTTTCAGTGAGACAAAAAAGTTTAAAGAACTTTGTCCCTCTGTCTCCTGAGCCCGTCTGAATCAACAGGGAGCGCAATAATGCTGGGAAGGAGGTCTTGCTGCCGGGCAATGTAGCCTGTCCCAGTTGGCATGTTTATTAAACTTTGAGATTACTGCTGAGATTATTGCCTCCGAGCAGTGCTGGATTGTGGCTGAACCCTGAGGTGCGCCATGTCTCCACTACTGCCCACCACCTGAAAGCAGCCCCGGTACATCTGTGTTTGGCAAAACATAACTATCCTCTTCTCACCTGAAACAATAAGTGTAGTCTTGCAACTGAAGATGCTCAAGAGACCAGAAATGCTCCTGTCATCAGGAGACTAGGCTTCCTATCGAGAACTCACAAAGTTGAATACCTTCAGTGCAGACTGCATTAATGCTGATTCTCTTGTTGAGCAATCAAACTAGGTGTTCTGGGGAAGTGGAGAGAGACAGGGAAGAAGCAAGTTTTTTTATGTGCAAGCTATCTTAATTCTCTGGAAGTCATTAATCTACAACACCAGATGTGAGTTAGGCTCTGAGAATTTTGAAGTGGGTTGATTCCTCCATGGGGGAAAAATGAATGCTGCTTATGTTTGGGAAATTCTTTTAAGGATGTTTTATTCACAAACAACAGATATCTACAGTCATAGTCACCTTGTAAAGAGATTGCAAAAGCAACAAGCAGCCTACACATAATCAATCCATCATCAAGACTTCATCTGAAAATGCACCTGTGTCCCAGGCTGTGCCGATCAGCAGCTGCTGCCTGTCTTTGTCACCTCTCTACCAGCACTGTGATCACCTCTAGGAAATACTTTGCACTAGTTATTTTTGGATATATGGATGTTTTGGATTTTGGATCTTGGAATCATGTGCTCCTGCAGACTACCAGTATAGATGGAATTTAGCCCGTGGCATCATGTTTGCTGCTACTGGATGTGTGTATTACTATGTCATCTCCAGTACAAAATAGCTGTAAACACACAGATTTTTATCGAAAGCCAAGTTCAAGTATAGCGTTCAAAGCCAGTGCTCTGATTCATGTTAGTAGCAAGCAAGGTGTAGAAGGAGAGAGAATGATGTGGCATAAAATATAATTACTCCCCTACATTCCAAAAAACCCAAACCCCAAACAGGCCAATAACACGTTTGAATGGCTAGAGTGTCTTTGTACGGGTTTATGACTTTGCATATGGTGGCAGTGACTTTTATCCAGTACCAACGCCTGATTCAATGCCTGGGGAACAGCAGCCCAGTTATTAGTCAGCATGAAATCAGATCTGTCCTACCTACGAGTAATGGCTAGCTGCTGCTCTCTTTCCATCGAACTGTTGCTGGGGGTGTGGTGTTTAAGGGGTGCCCAGCACCTGACCTGCCCTGGGTCCCGGTAGGCTTGATTCTGTGGCAGGCAAGCGGAGGCAGCAGTTGGTGGGCTGATGCCACAGCCTCCCCAGCCTCCTCAGCCCTCACCCGGGTGACTCTGGTATTGGAGTAGTAGGTGCTACTCAGAAAGCTCTTTTTCTCACGCCACAGTGAGAGAAACCTGCTTTAAACACACTGAACTCTCCTTCAGTTTTGGCAGTGATGCATTTACTGAAGATCCAGGGACCTCACATTTAACTTCTGTGAAAAATACTACTGGAAGGCAAATGATGTTACATAGCCAAGTACTGTGGGCTCTGTCTCTCAGACTTGAATAAGTGAATCAAAATAATGGAGATATTTGATGGAAGACCATATTTGATGCTAGATATTTCTAATTAAAAAAGAACATAAAATTGCATCCCTTCACTCTACTACCAGCCACTGGACAAACACATATATAATTTCAGTGATATTTTCTTTTAAGGCTGAAGGGAATGCTTAGTAAAGATGAGTCAGGTGGGGAAGAATTAGTGAGCACTTTTGTCACTAGGAATAATTTAAGGAAATTAATTTTGGTTTAAAGGCCTGCCTTAAGGCAGAGTTGCATGTTGTATTAAAGGCACTGAGTCAGGAAAGCCAAAGAGCTCAGTAGTGCTAGGCATCTCCAGGTAAGGCTGTACATAGCTATTGGGTAGACTAGATCCGATTTTATTTATATATTTTTTCCTTAAAAGGATAAGGTTTAAGAGTACAACAGAGTTCAAAAGCCTTAAAGATACTACAGCAATAAAATACCATTTAGGCAGGAGTAATAAGTCAGTACTGAATTATCATCTGACATGAGCTTTATAGGCTGATAAAAATTAGCTGCTTCTTATGGAGAAACACCTGTGCTTATCATTGATGAAGTTTCAGAACAGATTTCGTCTATTTTAATTGTTCATTCTTTCTAAAAACTGGCTTAGGCAGATTTTCAAACAATATTCAGAATTCTTTTGGAGAAAAAAAACAGCACATGACAAGCTCCATAGCAAGTCTGTTACGTTTGATCATATTTAATATTCTTTGACCATTTTTGTGTCCATTTGGTGCTCTGGCCCTTCTCTGTTAATGTTACAAATCAGTAATTACAGTTCAGTGGCTTTTAATGTGATAACCAAAGTTTGCTATTAAATCATGCCTCTTACTACAGCAACCAACAAATCTTATACTTCATGAAAAATCCTCTTCCATTTCAAAAGGCAAGGTTTTCCACTCTTATAACATCAATAATTTTTCATAATTGTAGTCCCATAGAGTTCGCAGACAGTGAAATTGAACCTTTCTTTTCAGCTACATTAGCAGTTTAGTAGTTTAACTGAATTGACTAGAATTACTATTTGTGATTCAGAAAGCTTTTCCACAGATTTGGTTTCTGATGTTCTGTAATTAATACGAACTTATTTGTTACCTTCTCCATACTTACAGCAGTTAATATGTTCTCACTTCTCAGGTAAGCTATGTTTTAAAACTATGTTGGTATACTCGAATACCTAAATTATGGTGGGTATCATAAAAGTCTAAAATGGCATAATTACATCTGACAGTCTCAAAAGTACGGCAAGTTCTTTTTCACTGTAGCGTATAAAACACTTAGTTGTGCACTAGCTAGCCTAGGAAGTTCTCAGAAATACTGTTAAGTGTTTGTTGAAATTTAATGTGAAGGAATAAAATGAACTACATGAATTTCATTTGCAGAAAAAATAATGTTGTAATAATGTTTTATTAAAAATAGATAGATAAATAGATAGATAGATATGTTATATAGATATATTTAGCAAAAAAAATAATTAAGTCCTCTTTTATAGATTAAATGAAAGAAGTGTCATTGAAAAACGGTCTGTAAGATTGGGACTGGTCTAATGCTGTTCTTTCTGCACAGAACATTTTGCATTAGTGAGCTGAGAGCAACAAGCTGGAATTATTTTTTTTTATACGTATTATTTCTTTAGAATAATACAATCAACTACTCTATCTCAGGCAAATCGGTCCCTTAAGCCATAAATATATCCTGATTATTTATCTCATAAGCAGCCAAATGGAACAGAAAAAACAGGAGTTGTACTTTCCTACTGAATTTCTCCTCCGTGGTAAACATGCTTGCAGAAACAATTAAGCCCCCTGAAAAGAACATCTCTCATTTCCTGTGATGCATAGCTGAATTTGGGAACCAGCATCTGTGAATACAAGAGGATTGCTGCAATACCTGGTTAGTTTCTACATATTTACGAAGAAATTATCATTTACAGCAACTTTTATTGCATATGAAATACCAATGTGTCTATTAGGCAATTTTATCCTCTTTTATCTTTTTCTTTTTTTTTCTTTTCCATTTTATCTTTTATCTATAAATAGATAAAATATATTGTGTGATATATTTTGAGAACATTGATCTTTTATTGGCAACAACATTTTATCTTTTATCTATAAATAGATAAAATATATTGTGTGATATATTTTGAGAACATTGATCTTTTATTGGCAACAAAAAAGTTCATCTGAATGAAACCCCATCCTCTGGGGGCCTGGAGAAGTATTGTAAATACGATCTTGATGCATGCCTGGGGACAGACTAATTAATTAACTAATTATTACATGGATAATAATAATACTTATCTTCACCTCCTTGAAGCAGTCCTGGCTAAGGGAAGGCTTGGGATCTAGTGGAACTTGGACTTGCATTCTTCGCCATTTTTATGGTATTACCTAAGTGCATCTGGGAGGAGGGCTGGAAGCTGTGGAAACGCTGCTTTATCACAGAATCATAGAATTATAAAATTGCCCAGGTTGGAAGGGACCTTTAAGATCACCTAGTCCAAATGTTCAACCACTCCAGGCCTAACTCCCAAGCCCTTCTGACCGTGGCATCTCTAGACTTGCCCTTTGCTCAGAATCACTGGCTTGGCGTGGGTTTGTCTATTTAACTGCTGGAATTGGCTCCTATAGGATGATGGGGTTTTTTTCCATAATTTTCTTTCTTGGGTCATTAATGCTCTAAGTTTCCTGAGCTCCTTCTGTTACATCTGGGCACCATTTAGCTCTCTGTCTCACCAGGCTAATGTGACAGTTTCTGCAGGTAGCTGAAAAGCAGCATCATAGAACGACCTGTGCTTACACAGAGCCAAGGAGAAAGGATACGTCCATGGAGCGCTAAAAATGAGCGCTGTAGAGTCTATTTGCTCCCCGCTCTCACTTTCACACCTTCCCCCAGGGTCCTGCTGGCTCCTGTGGACTCAATCAGAAGTTTTGCAGCCCAACAATTCATTGAAGAACAGCTGAAAAATGGCAGTTTCTTTGTAAGAGGACATAAAAGGTATTTACCCATTACTGGTAAACAATTAGCAGCGGCTGCTTAAGAGTGTTGAAATTTCCGTGTTTGAAAGCAGGGAAAATGACCTGCAAAGTCAGCTCTGGGCAAACAATGCTGGCGTCACCTAAGCCACCGGGTTGGATCTCTTGCCTCTGACCTGGCAACAAGGCGAGGCGAACGGAGAAACGGGCAGAGGTATTTTTTTTCCCAGCGGTATTTCTAAGTAGCAGCAAAAAAAAAAGGGGAGATGCTGAAGCTGTGGCCTGTCGTCTTGACCGCCGCAGGGTGATGCTGTCACCAGGTCTTTTGACCGGACTCCTCTCCCCCTCATCTGCAGTCAAACCTGTAGCACTCCTTCCCTCACTTCTAAAGGGTGCTGTAAAGCTTAATTAGTACAAAGAGATTAAAGGAGGGCAGCGGCGGGTGCCCCCTCTTCTCCGACTTGGCCTCAGGGCTGAGGCTGACACAGACTGTGTCCCTTCGTCAGCTGGTGCTCCTCGGGGGCCAGGTTACCCTCGGAGTGCCAGAGGAGCTCCCCTGTGGTAGACCAGATTTTCCAACGCATCCAGGGCTGGCCCCGTTCCATTTCAGCTGGGTCCGACCCTAGAGGTCGCATTGGTAGAAAAAAGCAGAATTAAGGCACGTGCTGAATCCACCTGGACAGTAAGAATTTCACTGAATTTCAATGAATTTTTTTAGAGTTGGAAGGGACCATATAGATCATCTAGTCCAACTCCCCTGCTGAAGCAGGATTGCTTAGAGAATGTTACTCAGGACTGCATCCAGGCGGATGCAGAAAAAGCCTTGGATTTCAGAGATGCCCCGAGGAACACCCTCAGCAAAAAACCCTTCTCCTGTGGTAGGGTGTGTTTTCATAAAAAAAACCCACATAAATAAATCAATGCTTTATTTTCACGGGTTTGAAAAATCTGCGAACACCTTGCCATTTAGAGCACGTCCTGAAATAATTCAATAATTCACCCTCAAATAATTCAGTCATAGGACCAAGTTTTTTTTAATACATCATTGTATAACAAAGTTAGTGGAAAATGGATGTGAGAACTGAGGCTGAGAGCGCCCGCTGGTGAATGAATGACGTAGGAAATACCTTAAGAGGTCCTGAAAGAAGGCAAGCAGAATAATGGAGAAGACGATGTGGCATCTGCATAAATGTCACAGATGGGAGGCTGAGAAACATTCTGGTCTTACTACTTTAACAGAAGTCAGGAATAATTCCCATACGTCATTCCTCCTACATAGGTAAATACCAGTAAGAAACTGCAATCAGGCCCAGGATATGGATAAGAAGTTAGAGCAAGCAGATAAACATTAAAGGGTGCATGTTCTTAGCTGGCTGTGCTAATGTGTTCTAATTAATAACAGTAATAGGATTTGCACATCTAAATCCCCGCACATCACACTGAAAATATACTCCTGACGCCTGCCTACGAGGAGAAGGGTGAGGGGAGGAGGAAGGGAGGGGGAGAAAGTAGAAGAATAATAAAAATGACATTTTGCCCTGCTCTTTTGGAGGAATCATCTCATAATTACTAAGCAGGATTGGCAACTCCCTTTAATGTCAGATTTTCTGGAGAGGGGTCTCTTTCTTCCTTTTTTCTGTGGATGGGGTAGCAGGGAGGGAGGGAAGGTGAAGTGAAGGATTAGCGTAGTCTGGGTAAACAATGAAACCTGAATCTGGATGGTTTAAAACTCAGGATAATCCTAGCAAGTTGGGAGCTGTGCAGTGGGATAATTTGAAATGTAAATGTGACATTCTCCTCGGTAAATTAACAAGACATGACTGCAGGCTCTCCTTGTTACTGCAGTCGCATTCAAAGAGTCACTCGTTCCTTCTCTTCTCATCTAATGCTATGACAATAGACAATCACCAGGAGCCTTCTCGAAATAAATATCAAATCAAGCCTTTACCATATCCAGAAGTGACATATGCACCGAATTATCTTTTATTCATTTTACACAGAATGTTGTTGCTATAAACACCATATTACAAGATGCAGCTGGGATGCTGTCCCCTCCCCCCCATCACCTTAACAACAATTTCTTGCACAATTCCATAGAACAATGGGCAGAAGGTATATAATTCATGATTACGAAACAAAGATTTAAATTTTGTTATGCAATTGCCTAATATAAAATGAAGAGGATTGATCTTGCTTGGTTCCTGAACATCTTGGAGGCTTTTAAAAAAATTACTATTCTATTACTTTAAAAACTATTGAAAAAATACCCTTGCCTAACATAGAAAAAATGCCCTGACCATAACAAACCTAATCGATCGTGTCAGATGATATGATATGATATGACATCTATACAGTACAACTGCGGTGAATTCAATCTGTCCAGAACATGGAGGCACATTCTCCTGTTCAGACGGAAACGGATGGCAGCATTTAAACTATTCATGTAGCTTCTCTCTTGCTTCTCATTTTCTCGTGGGAGATCTGGGAAAGGGGGTACTACGGAGATGGCTCTTGCCCTGTGTTTTGTCTCAGTCTTATGGCAGTTTAGCACAAACTTGTCTATGGTCTCTTGAGGAAGGTCACCGGGGAATAGCTGGCAGGCACTTATTACAGCCTGTCTCTACTCTTAACACTTTTTTGACTCTAGCACTCTTTCTAGCCTCTCCTCAGCCTCCAACTCACTGTTAAACTGTCTTTGGAGAGGTGCTAGAGTGGGAACCTAGCTTTTGCAACCAGTAATTCTCAATCATAAGTGTTTATTCTTCAGAAGGTTTGCAGGGCACCTCTCTCATTACAGTGATAGAAGGATCTTCTTTGTGAACTTGATCAATACTCAGCACTGATGAGGTCCCACCTCAAGGGCTGTGTCCAGTTTTGGGCACCTTACCACAGTAAAGACATTGAGGTGCTGGAGTGGATCCAGAGAAGGGCAACGGAGCTGGTGAGGGGTCTGGAGAGTAAACCTTATGAGGAAAGACTGAAGGAGCTGGGATTGTTCAGCCTGGAGAAAAGGAGGCTGATGCCTCCTGAGAACCTTCTCGCTCTCTACAACTCCCTGAAAGGAGGAGGAAATGACCTCAAGAGGAAATGGCCTCAAGTTGTGCCAGGGGAGGTTCAGATTGGAGATTAGGAAAACTTTTTACACGGAAAGGGTTATTAAGCCTTGGAATGGGCTCCCCAGGGAAGGGGTTGAGGCACCA
>KZ505814.1:77020-91261 GCA_002844005.1 Limosa lapponica baueri
GGGGCCTGTATGGTTTTCTTTTGGTTTTTTATCAGAGTTAGGTTGATGGTTGGACTAGATGATCTTAAAGGTCCCTTCCAACCTAGACGATTCTATGATTCTATGATTCTGATAGCTCCACAATAATGATATGTCAGCATTTCAGAGACAAAATATGTTTAAACAGAATATTTTGAGAGTATCTTTTCCTCTTAAACTGAAAGCTGTCTCACTCTGTTGCTTATAACCCACAGGCTGTCCAGAGAAGGCTTCTAGCCATGTTTGCTGCATCATCTCAGGCAGCCAGGCAGACATTGCCTCAGCCAGCCCTCCTTTAGACTTGTGACATAGGGGTGCACGACATGCTCAAGCTTGGCCATCCTCATCAGAAATAAATGCTGATCTTTGTGAAGCTCTAACGAGTATTATTCTAGTTGCACATACCTGCAGTAAGGAGACAGCTGTTTTCTGCCTATGGCATTGGTATTACTTTTCACATGTATTTTAAAAAATATGATAGAGATCAAGGTGTCTGAAAATAAATTCTCAGAAAGGAACCATTACCAAGGCTTTAGCACACTCATTAATCTCTTAAAGTTGGATTGCTCCACAATAGGGGCTGGCCAGTTATCAACAGCAGTCCCAGAGGGTTTCATGTAACTTAAGCCTTGCCATATGCCAAAATAACTTCAATTAAATATTACTTTCCACGTGCTAGCACAAACTCTCATGTGTCTAAACAGAGATTTTTTTTTTTCCCTTTGGTTGTTTTACTGACTTTCATCATAGCCATTACTCCATTTCAAAAGTGAAATATGCTTTCTGTATCGTGAGCGAGGGATCTAAATAGTACAAGCTGTCAAACACTTGCTAAAATTTAAGCTTTCTAAATCTTTGCTATGCTGATAGGCCAACTTGGACATTCCCAGCAACAGCAGCAGTGCTGTAATAAGGCAAAGTCCTTAAGCAATGAAGGATCACAAACATCCCTAAGAAATTCCAGCAAGACCTGCCTCTTCTGTGGTGATCCAGGTAGCACTTCCCATCGCAAAAAGGATTTTCAAAGATCCCTTAACGCACAGCTTTTGCCATCAGCAGGATTCTTGGTGTTTTCTTGCAACCAGGAGTATCATAACTGTGAAACGTGACTTCTGCATTTCTGGATGGTTTGTTTCCCATTTATTTTTTTTTTTGTGGAAGGGATGTTACGTCCAGAAAGCACATTTGAGAACATCCAAGTTCAACAGGCCCCTGGCAATACTGGTGTTCCCAGTCCTGCAAAAGGGACTGGGATGTATACATCTCGGGGCAGAAACAAGACAATGGTGACTGTGTGCTAACAGAAACCAGCCGCATGTCAACTACAGCAACTCATCACAACATGTACCATTCAACGCCAAGTGGAGGATGAAGGGTTTGGAAAGCAAGGCCATCTCATTTCCTGGCCTGGCTGGCTGGGGTAGAAAAACTGAATCAGTAAAAAAATTAATCATAAACCCTGTATTGCCAGGAGATTTGCAGTCATAGATTTTCAGTGCTACAGACAAGACAGTAAACTAAGGACAGTGCTTTCTGACTTCATTATCTGATCAAATGCCATTTAAAATTCCCCTGATCTTTTCTCAAAGGGAAGACATGAGTTTCTGTATTTATGTTCCTTGTCAATATAACGTGGGTGCTGGAGAGCTGGAGCAATTCTACTGTTTAAACAGGACATCACAATTCGTGACACCGAGAGGCTGTTCCCAGCCCCAGAGTGGTTCATTTGGCAAGCCACTCAGGACCAGAGCTACATGCACCCAAGTGCCTCGCTTGGCCATGGGTGAAGGTGTCATAAGAGCTTGGTTTCTCAGTGTGCCTGCAGTGTGTTCACCACAGAATCACAGAATCACATGGGGTTGGAAGGGACCTCTGGAGATCAGTTAGTCCAACCCACTGCCAGAGCAGGTCCACCCAGAGCAGGTCCCACAGGAATGTGTCCAGGCGGGGTTTGAATGTCTCCAGAGAAGGAGACTCCACCACCTCCCTGGGCAGCCCATTCCAGGGCTCTGCCACCCTCAAAGTAAAGAAGTTCCTCCTCATGTTTAGGTGGAACTTCTTCTATTCAGGTTTTGCCCATTTCCTCTTGTCCTGCCCCTGGGCACCACTGAAAAAAGACTGGCCCCATCCTCCTGACACCCTCCCTTTCAGTATTTATAAGCATTGATCAGATCCCCTCTCAGCCTTCTCTTCTTCAGACTAAAAAGACCCAAGTCCCTCAGCCTCTCCTCATAAGAGAGATGCTCCAGGCCCCTCATCATCTTTGTAGCCCTTTGCTGCACCCTCTCCAGCAGTTCCCTGTCCTTCTGGAACTGGGGAGCCCAGAACTGGACCCAGTGCTCCAGATGGGGCCTCCCCAGGGCAGAGCAGAGGGGGAGGATAACCTCTCTTGACCTGCTGGCCACGCTTTTCCTGATGCACTCCAGGATGCCATTGGCCTTCTCGGCCACAAGGGCACATTGAGGCTACTCAGCACCGCATCGTCCCCGGTGAAGAAGCTTGCCTGATGACTTTTTGTCGCATTCGCGTGATGCTTGGCTACGGCTGATAACCCTTCTGATCCTCACAGCACACAGACCCCCGGTGCCACGCTTCACCTGGCTTCAGCGGTGCCACAGAGGCCATACGCTGTCAGGCTGAACTGATGCACCTGTGTGAAAATAACCCTTTGGCGTCTGGAGAGACAAAGAGCTTATAGGAATGCTAAGGAGAATAGCCTGGCAGCGGCCACTACTGTTAATAATTCCATGACTGGTTTCAAACGTAGTGGTTTGATTGAAATTTGCCCTTGTGTTTGACAGGAAACGGGCAACATCAGAGAAAGCATTGAAGTGACTGTGAGCACTTACGACTAGGACATGCATGTTGACAAATTTCTTTAGAATTCAAAAAGAATTTTTAATGTGATGTCCTAGCACAGCAGTCGATTCCTATATACCAGCTTGTGATCTGGAAGTTAAATGCTGATTAACTGTGATGCAAGAATGCTTTAAAGTAGAACCCTGTGATTTCCATATTTTCTGACAGATATAAACTAGTTATTAAATAATATTTGCATGATTTGTCTGTTTTATATCCTTAATCAAACTAAAATATTTAAATAAAAATGTATTATTTACAATGGTTTTATGTATATGTATGTTTTATTTATAACAGGGTTTCATCTTAGCCTGAGGAGTATTTATGTTAAGTACAGATATTTTGACAGAAGTTGATACTGTCCAAAACCTGAAAAAAAAGGGGGAAATACAGTCAGGAGTACTTAATAACCTCTCCTTGACACTGTTGGAACATGAAAACCACAGCAGGATGAGTCTGCTGAGGATCTATGTTTCACAGCTATTTCATTCTCTGCAATCTTTTTCCTCACATGTGCTGCTGCGCTGGAGCTGGCAGCTTCTTGCACCACAGGGAAATGACAACTGCAAGAGCAGGAACAAATCTTTTTTGTCATTAGGAAGATGGTATTAATTGTAAAATCAGAAATTCATTAGCTTTGGTCCACAAGACCATTGAGTAGCCTCACTTATTCACATTGCAAATCATCCCTCCTTGGATGCCTGGATGGCGTTTCACCCAGTTATCTTTTTTTTTTTTTCTCTTTTTTTCTTTGTAAATGGTTATTTTATATTCATTCCTGTTCTATGTATCACACAGTACATACAATCATTTACAAATCTCATAAAATCAAATGTCTCTTTTCATCAACTTGTACAGAACTTTAATATTGATATGGCTTCATTCCATTTGGCTTGGTTTGTTCTTTTTTCCCTCTCCTGTCTCCCTCAGTGCCTAAAGACTAAATGACAGATGTAATGACCGTTGGGCAAAACAATTGATTTGATTTGACATCCCTGTTCCAATAAATAAAACATTGTCATGTTTTTTTCCTTTGGACAGCTGAAAAGGAAAATATTTAATCTTGTGACAAACTGTCACATCTTTGACTTTGGGATCAGTTGGAGGCATGGGGCAGTTAGGACTGTATCAAGAGCACAGACAAATGAGAACATAAGCATGTTCAAAACACAAAGAAGGTCACCTACAGTGCAGCACTACATACAAGCCAGGATCTGTAGAGCTCAGCCATAATAAACTTTCTTAACTCCTAAGCCCTAACTGGGCTCCACGATGCAAGAAGCACAGGGAACTGCTGGAGAGGGTACAGCAGAGAGCTACAAAGATGATGAGCAGACCAGAACATTTCTATTACGAGGAAAGGCTGAGAGACTTGGGTCTTTTTAGTCTGGAGAAGACTGAGGGGGGATCTGATCAATGCCTATAAATACTTAAAGGGAGGGTGTCAGGAGGATGGGGCCAGTCTTTTTTCAGTGGTGCCCAGGGACAGGTCAAGAGGAAATGGACACAAACTGGAACAGAGGAAGTTCTTTACTTTGAGGGTGGCAGAGCACTGGAATGGGCCGCCCAGGGAGGTGGTGGAGTTTCCTTCTCTGGAGACAATCAAAACCTGCCTGGACACGTTCATGTGCAACCTGCTCTGGGTGGACCTGCTCTGGCAGTCGGTTGGACTAACTGATCTCCAGAGGTCCCTTCCAATCCCATGAGATACTGTGATTCTGTGATTCTCTGAACTCCTGTCACAGGAGGTACTTTGTACCTGAGTTCCCTCATGATGTGATGGTCTCCTAAGAAACCAGGTGTCACAATGGAAGTTGTACTGGCAGTTACCAGATTTGTCATAGAGCCCAGATCAGATGCACGACCCTGCTTTTTCCCTGGATTCTTATTAGATGTAACACCAGCAAAAGCCCAAAACCTGCCATTGAACATGTAACCGACCACTCTGAGAGTGACTTAAGCACCGGGATAGCCATGGTTTTGGTACACTCTTCCAGCCTGGAGGAGGGTCTCACCCATATTATATACTGTAATCCAATATTCCAGACATCAACGGGATTTTTAATGTTCATTTCAACAGGAGCAGGATTAAGCATGGGACTATCAACATTTGGATATGCCAACATTTGTCCCCAGCAAAATCAATGACAAAAGGAAGAGAGATCCAACTGGAAAGAAAACAATAAACAACCATTCCTGGGCCTGCTGCACTGCAGAAAAAACATAAAATTTGAGTTCAACCATTTGATGAGATCTCCTCCTATCATAACCACAACAGTACTGGTGGACAGTCTTTCTTTGGACTGAGGACTACTATATCGCTGGTGGATTCCCTGCTTCTGTCACTGTGTGACTCTGCGAAAAAGCCAGAGAGAGGAACTAGTCAGAAACCCCAGCTCACAGCAGCAGCAATAGACACCACCAAAACAAAGATCTTTTGATAATCTAAGACCTTTCTGGAGTTTTGACTGGATTTCTACTCCATGACATTCAGGTACATACTCCAGTGATAATCTTCTTTGCATTTATTCCATAGCTCTCCTTCTCAGCCTTCCTCGTTGTTTTCTTTTCCCTCCACAGCCAGTCACCACCTTTTCATGAGGAGAACAATTCTCTTCCCTTTCATCACATATAAAATGAAACAAAATTAATGTTTACTTTGTCAGGTAGTCACTTGTGTATCACATGCCTCTTTCACATCTCTTTGTGCAGGGCAAGTCTATTTTTCAATACTAAGAGTTAGTATTGGAGAACAGGGGTACTGAGCGACCAGAGATAGACAGGGACAGGAGGAGAAATAGCCTCTGCACGTGGGATTTAACAGTGCCTGTGCACAGGTAACCACGGGGCACACGACCAGATAGCCAGTGCTCACACCTCCCGCCCACCGGGCCCAAGCTCTCCCACCCCACATGCAAGAAAGAGAGAAACCTCTTACTTCGACCCCCAGCCCCGAGCACCATCCATTGGCACATATTTGAGGACAGTGGAATGATTGTCCTGAAACAAAATCACTTTTATTTGGAGCACTTTGTCTGCCCTGGGAAGAACAATCTGTATTGCAAGAATGGTAGAGCTGTTCTGTTTCTCAGTGACAACAGCCTCTTTTTCCACGCAGTAGCCCCTGACTTGCTCCTGATGGGTGACTGCCCCACACGAACATGACTCTAAATGGCTTATACGAAGACAGTTCTGTGAAACTGGCTCAGAGTGCTCTCAATTAAACAGATTCATGAAGGACTTGCGTTAAGACAATTTTGTGCAGACAAAACCGAACTGAGCTGAACAAGCAGCAGGTCCAGGCCCAGCAGGATGAGCACCGGTGTAAAACTCAGAAGACAGCAAGATACACTTGGCTTTGACCGTGCTTGGCTTGTGACTCTGGTTAAGTCACTTCCTTCTTCTTGGTCTCATTTCCTAATCTGTAAAATGAGGATGCTGAAGTTTATTTTCCTTATAAAGTGCTTTCAATTTCCTGTCTGAAAGTTTTCATTAAAAACTTGTTGGTTATGCTTCAATTCTATGTACTTTGAAATTTCCATATCAAAACCAGATCAATTAGTCTATGCTAGTTTGATATCTCTCAATAGTGGTCAGTGATTGACTCATCAGAACCTTAAGATTTTTATAATGCACATAACTGAATTATAGATAAAAAATAATTCCCATGAGAGAACATTTCTTCCTGACTCAAGCTGGTGATCGGCTTTTGACTTGAAGCATGTGGGCTGATAGCCCTTGTAATTTTATCCTACCTACTGTAACTGCAGAAGCTTTTTTTACAGTATTCATATGTGTCCAATCCTTTTTTAGAATCTTGCTAAGCTAGTTGCCTCAATAATTCACTTTACATTTGCTTAGGTTCTGATATAGGTGAAGATTTATAATATTCAGGACTGGTTCCAAAGCTCGGCTTCTTGGTGCTTCAAAATTCACAAAGAGCCTTACCTCAAGGTTATTAGTCATGGCTTCTTGGAAAATGTTGTGATTATACAGAATAAAATGAGGACATTAAACAGCATCCCAAGTTTAGCAGCGTGCCTCCTGTATAATGCAGTGCCTTGTTTACAAGGTAATACAAATGAACACACATCTATTAACAAAATTAATGATGAACAATTACTGTAATTTCTCCTTGCTTGGAAAATACCTCTCGCAAATAAATTGGGTTAGCAGTAGTTTGCTGATTGGCTTTATCTTGCAAACAAGACAATGAACAATGTTAAGAAATTCACTTCAGTAACATTAAGATTGCGGTATAAGAAGCAGTATAAATTTCGGGGGCTGTTACGGGGAGTGGGTGTAAGCGAGCAAAAGCCAGAGGAGCTTTTTTGTGCTAGACGTTGTGCTTTCATTTCTGAGGGCTGTAGGTGTGGCATAGCAGAAACGGCTCAGTTAGACACAAGCTATTTGTCTGCTCTTCTGAGGAATCTGTAAAGCACTTAATGCGTTGGTGAGTAGAAGCTAAATACAGTAATGAAAATATTTATTACTGATATGAAAAGACCAATGTCTTCAATGGCAGAAATATGTCAGATAGATAGAATATGCATGGAGAAGTGCCCAGGAGAAAGGTCTACACGTGCACTTACAGCCTGCTGTTTTATGGTTGGGTCTGGCCTTTGTTTGTTAGCACAAGGTCCAGCAGAGCACCTCTCCTCATAGGTTCATCCACCAGCTGTGTCAAGAAGTTATCATAAATGCCCTGCATTGGACAACTCGTCACTGTTAGGCTGCAGATTAACGAAGTGGTTAGAAATACCTGCTTTGTGATAGTTTTAGTAAAGCAACTTTGCACTATTTTTCTAAAGAACATACAATTACAGAGTTCGCAAGGGAGTGCTACTGTGTCCAAAAAATTGGTCTCAAAGGCAATGGTGTGACTGAAAATCATTCTTAAACTCAGAACTGATAATTATAAGGCAGCTCAGATTTTCAAAGTAGCCCAAGAACAAAAATAATATATACCATGTACTGTGACTAAGTGTAATGGCCTACGGGAAAACAAAATGCTAAACAAGAGAAAGCAAAATACCAATTAGGTAAAATTGGGAGAAAAGCTATAAAAAACACACATTCTCATGTTTGGACATTTCATATTACATGGATTAATTGGTTAAGCTTTTCCCTCCCTTTGAAGGAGTGTTAGATTTAGCCCCCCAAAGCCATGTGTGTTCTCTGGAATTCCTCCTTAATAGACCACTTGCTGAAAACCATTTCAGTCTTGTCTCCAAACTGATGTTCTGGAATGCTGAGTAGTTCCAGCTCCCATAAACTGTATTGTCTGCCACCCTACAACTGGATGCCCACCTCTGGGCAGAGACTTACAGAAATAGCCTGTGGCCCCTGTAACTGCAAATAAATGAATTTTGAAAGGAAAATTACGCACTTGGAATTTAAAATCTGCCTAACTTAGACATTCAGTGATGAAAATGTTGTCATGGGCACGTAATTGCTTTCTGACAAATTGCTAAATAAAAACTCCTGCCCAAAATCTGTGTTGCCATTCCAGTCTCACTTTCTACTTCTCTCTGTAGGAGTGAGTCCCGCAGCCTGAAACCACAGGGGAGAAACCCTTCCCAAGCAAGACCTTCCTTCTTGCTGGCAAGACACTGGAGAAACTCTGAAATAACCACTCTTCCTGAAAAAGACAAATTAAGCAGCACCTCAAAAGCACTCTACAAAAAGGATGGTTGTCTGCAAGAAATCTTTAATCCAACTATCTGAAATCCGTTGAGGTCAAGCTCTGAGACAGCTGGAATAATGTGCTCTTCCTTGGTCCCAGGACTAAACACCCTGAAATCCCTTGCTGGTAGTCTGGCAGCGCCAGGAAGGTGAAGTGTTTGCTTTACATCAGCCATGACAATCTGTAAATACTAAACCCTAATCCTTTTTAAATCAAATCAACATCTTTTCCCATGTTATTTTCTGTGTCACTGAAATTCATACAGATTATAGAGAAAATGGAAAAGGCTGTTCATTGTTCCTTAATGAAGCAAAATTACAGGTATAAAAAAGAAATCATTTTCTTAATGTCTGTTATACTTCTGGAACGTGATTGATTGTTGCTGTTACTAAAACATCAGAGAAAAATCACTTAAAGACAAAATAATCTTTTTGTTAGGCTGCAGAGATGTCACAGAAATTGCTTTGCTCTAAAGCATGCATTCTTGCTACCAGGCCCCCAAAAGATTCCAGACATTTATTACCAGTCTGTTCTTTCTATATAAAGGAACCCAACCCAGGGAGGAAACAGAGGCACACTAGAGATCCTAGGTTAAAAAAAAAAATAAAGGGAAGAAAAGAATCCTTGTATTGAAGAGATTAAAACCAGAAAAGGTAAATATGCAGTTATCTATGTAATCTGTCCGTCCATCTCTGCTCCTAATTGACTTCATTAAATGAAACCACTTTTAAAATGGGGTTTGATGAATGGGATTGAGTACTGTGATTGCCTCTGAGAGCAGGAGGATGGACTCCACATCCCTTTCAGCGTGTTTCTATGACTACTGCTGTGACTAGGAATCAGAGCAAGGCTGGCCTCCCTGGTGTGCCTGGCGTCACAGTACTAGGTACCACCAGATATAATTCCCTTCTGTTAAAAGGAATGGACTTTCTGTCATATAAAGAGTAAATAATATTAATTTTAATAAAGGTAAGTGGGAGAAAAGCAGCAAGCTTTGATCATTATCATGAGAATATTTCCTTAATCTATTTGTGCCAATATTTATTTCTGTATTTTTATCTTAATGTAATTGTTTGCTATTAAAAACAACCTCTGTTAGAAATAAATCTGTTTTAGGCTTACAAAGCGGGGAAAAGAAGCCACAAAGCAGTTTCTTTGAAGAAGATATTGTACTTATAAAATCCCATTGGTAATATCTTCACAACAGTAATTTTTTTATGGCACAAATGTCTCAACTTGTTGTCCTTGTTCGTTGTAGTTTGTTGTGGCTTCGGCAGATATCTAGGGATGATGGCTACCTCTTCATTTTTGTTGGCAGTAAAATACAAGTATGAAAAGCCAACTATTATTATCACTACACACTGAACACACCTCAAAGGAGAATTAAGGACTCCTAAAGCCAATTGATTTCAGCTGGTTGTATTTGCACAAACACTCCCCATTGTACATCGTCCTTGACCATTACCTGGCTCCCCAGGACTCAAAGTAAGCCACCCACACGTCACTCACTTGAAGCAGGAACCTTTATTTTATACTTTTGTCCACAGTGAAAGGCTAGGATCTGCCTATGCAACTCGGCAACAGGAAAGCAAAGGGAAGGAGCTTTGGCACTGTTTTCCCTAAAGGATGGATCAAGCACCTGAGTGCACGGGGAGGGTGGACTGCACCTTGCAAAGGTCTAAGAGCAAACTGCACTGACACACAAACAGTGCAGGGCAGAGACTGAATCTGGACGACAATTCAAGCTCTCTCTGGCAGAGAGATAAACTCTGAGGGAAAGTGCTCAATGGGGTGTTGTCATCTGATGCCTCATGAAGGAAACCCCTTATTTTATGGACAAACCTACTGGTATTTTTCTATACTTTTATCTTCCTCCAGTCTAGGAAAGCAGAACCATGCAACTGAGAAAGCAGAAAATATTGTCGTCTCTAAAAACAGCACATAATTTTACCCCCTGCTGCGAGTTTGCTTTGTATCTCTCATTAAGACTTTTGTCCAAGGGGTGTGCCTCACATCAAGTGATGGAAAATTGAGAGAAATTACTCAGTTTAGTGACAATAATAGCATTTACTGAGATTTCCCCAAAAGAGAAGGTGCTTTCATAACAGATGCCCAGAGCTTACAGATATATTGATGAAAAAGAGAGCATATGATCAACTGGGGCGACATTAAAAGTGTTGAGAGGCACTATATCTTCCATTAACGATTTGCAGGTGCACAATCCAATAAACCAAGCCAACAAGGCAGTATCTTGACAAGGTTTTACTACTTTGCATGGAATATGCAGAGAGGAAGATGACAGATTATTTTAGAGAAGTACAATTAAATCAGTATTGAGAAAGTTGATCAAAGAACAAAGAAAGAATTGCATTAAAATTAATCATCCTAAAGTCATAAAATCAGCTGTAAACTCTTAGCTATGAAAGATTAAATGAGGAGGAATTTAATGTTGTAAATGGATTTGAATTTTCCAGTAGAGTACTTGATAGTTGCAACAGACTTTGATGTCTCAGAGTATTCGCTGCAGTTTCAGGCAAGCCTAGTCACACTGCAGGCACCTGAAAGAATCATCAATTAAAATGAATTTATGTCTGCCTCATTATGCAAAAGCTTAGGGTTATTAAAAAAAACCCAAAACTCACAAAACCAAAGTCCTAACCCTTAAACCTGACACCTATTTAACCAAGAAGAATATTGGTTTTTTCAAAGAGGATCCTATTTTATAGCTATTGGAGTCACTGGTCTGGATCACGCTGCTTAATAATAATCAGATGAATGATAGTTCTGATACATTCATCAGCAGACCTCTGGTATTTAACATCATGGTGTACCAGAAACAGTTTTTTGGATGCATTCAATATCAGTACTGAGTTCCAATATTGCAGTGGTCCACTGCAGATCACTTACATTTTTGCCACAACTGATTCTGCTGAAAACTTTGTAAATTATAAGTTTTAAAGATGCAGCGTTCATTTTTCTAAGGAAGCTTGATCTGTCATTTAGCAGCTC
This sequence comes from Limosa lapponica baueri, assembly GCA_002844005.1. NCBI lineage: Eukaryota > Metazoa > Chordata > Aves > Charadriiformes > Scolopacidae > Limosa > Limosa lapponica. The sequence continues at coordinate 88,593 of KZ505814.1, forward strand.
TACATTTCTCTGGAAAGATACGGCAGAACTTTGTCAGCACAGATGCTCTGGAGAGGGTTTCATCCACAGCGTTTGGCGCCGGCCACTGCTGGAGGAAGGATAACAAATTAAATGGCTCATTGATCCGTTCCAGCACAGAAAATCCTAGGTTTCTCTGTATTTATTGTAGCTGGTACTCCTTAATACCCAGAGGCTTAATTTAACACCCTCAACAACTTCATATGAGAATCTGTGAGAAGCCTTTTAAATTAGGATGCTCCCGTAAGAGAGACACGTGTGCCACAGCCACACAACCTATCTGATTTCGGTGAAGAACGATTCTGCAGTTCACACGTGGTCACATTAGGCTTAGCAGTCAAGGCTGCAGAATTAGGTCTCGGGCCTGTTTCAGCACTGATGGTCCGGGCACAAATAACATGCTTGAGATGCACGTTTGCATCAATCCTGTGCCGTGACAACTGTTTGATAAGAGTCGCTGTGCATAAAATTCAGCTCTGTGGAGAGAGTTATTAGAGGAGCATCCCGTAGACCACTTAAATTCTGTTTCTGTCCTCCAGTTGCAGAAGGACTTGTGCCTCAGTCTCCCGTTAGCCCTCTGTATGAGATGAATGTCATTCACTGCAATTTGTTGTTGTTATTGTTCAGGCCTGGGCTGTCTGCATAAAAGCTCCTACTTGATTAGTGTGTACTTCCCAGCAGATACAAAACACTCATTAAAAGAGATACTTTATTTGGAGAAATAAAAGACCATGGTGCAACATAAATTTTTAAGCAGAACTCCCAATTGAATATATGCTGGTAATTATTTTCAAAAGCCAAACTAAGCCCCAGTACTACGTGGTAAAAAAATTAGCTAATTAAAGGCTCGGCCATATCCTCTGCTGTTGCCATGCTGGATGGAATAGAGCAGCAGCAGTGGACACAAGCAAGGGATCTGGCATTTCATTTATTGCAAAATTATGTTTGATATAGCTTTATCGAATAACAAAATCTCTTAAAGCCTGCAAATAGGGTTAAAGAAAAACAACAACCAACTACTTAAACATTACCCATATACTAAGAAATGTCTCTGCATTTTTGTGGAATGCATATTTGTAGTGCTTTTAAATATTTATAGTTATTAATAGTTAATACAATCTCAATTGTAGGATCTATGTACCTTCTTGAAAATGAACATTGCTGTATTCGAATAAGTATATACATTTAAAAGCAAAATATAATACCTAGCACCCCATCTTTCTTTATCAAGCAGAGGACACACACTTCCCACACACAGCAGCCTAAACAATGAAAAATCTCAACTCCTAAGAGAATCAAAGATACGTACTGGAAAATCTCCACAGAGTATGTGAGAGGCGGCAGTGGCGCTCCTTCTTCAACAGGGCAGTACCTACAGGGCAGAGTTGGCCACTGGCTGGTTATTCGGTGCTTTGGTACCATCTTTATGGACTACAGCACAGCTGTAGCATGTCGCTCCCGTGAGACTGTTCCTTTGCACCACCGGTGACACCACCACCTCGGTTTTACAGTGTTTTACTGAATAGCAGTCAGAATATTTAAGCTAAATTAGACGTTCTCACCGTGACAGATTTACCTCTAGTGTAACTGTGCAAGAGTCGATAGACTAAAACTGTGAAAAAGCTTGGTCTGTTGAGTTTAGTGACTAAATCTGATGCGTACAAATCACAAGCCATATTCTGTCTTTGGGCACATAAATACAACATGCGTTGTGCCTAGTTGAAAGCCATAAATGTACATCTGTTACTAGAAAATGGCTCAAAGTATTGTAACTCATTAGCTCAATGCAAACACAATTGTCCCTGACGTGCAAAGAACAGCAGTGTCCCGAGCTCCAACCTCGGGAAGAGCTGCCGACCCCTTGAGTGAGCAACTCACTTGGCCTCCTGAACTTCAGTAAAATCCTGCCAAAATCTGTGAGTGTGGAATCTGCAGGAAAAAAAAAGCAAATCACTGACATTGAATTAAGATTTTCTTTGTAAATAACTTTCACTATTGGTATAAATATATCACATTATGTTCGAAGCAGGGCTGCAGAAAGACCTGAATAGATGCTAAAAATACATGACACTGACAGGAAGATACATCAAGAAAAGGTTTGGGTTTCTTGTTCATGTTTGTTTGCTTCTAATGCCATACTATGAAACAGGGCTTTGCAATTTAGGAGATTTAGCATCTGGTCTTTTGTTACATGCTACTTAGATTTCTCAGATAATTAATTCTGGAGACCATTCTTGGCAAAGCAGGTTTGTCTGCAAGGAAACTGAGCATATTGGAGAAATATTAGGAGAATGAAGCATTCACTACTTAATGAATTGCCTTGGTGTGCTTAAAAAGAACTAGCACACATCAGTGTACAATCTGTCATTTCTGCCTCAGCATTTTCATCTTGTCACAGGGAAGATGTCTTTGGTAGTGCTTGAAAAATATTTTGAGTCTCTCACCCTCTTTCTGTAACCTACAACACCTTACATCCGCTACACAGATGACAAGAAGTTGTCCATGCTGCCCCAAGAAAGCAAGTAAACCGAGAGCTGTAAGACATGGAGAGGTAAGATCAGGAGGGAACTGTAGCTCTGAGTACTGCACTGGGACCCCAAGTGTCTTGCTGTTGTGGTCTCTTAGAAATTGGGCACAAACTTGAACATAAG
>KZ505814.1:91426-151901 GCA_002844005.1 Limosa lapponica baueri
GGGGGTTGGACTAGATGATCTCCAGAGGTCCCTTCCAACCCTATATGATTCTGTGATTCTCTGGGGTTCTAAGACTGTTTCTGACAAGGTGGTCAAGCTCTCTGGCTCTGGATATGCCACTTCATTTTTTCTGTCACAGCAATTGCACTAATATAAGCTGGCACTGCAGAAGCTGTGGCAGCTCATGAAACCAGAGAAACCTAGATGGTGAGAGCCCAGAGCTCGGTTGGGGCCAGAACGAACAACGTTTATCCACTTTGGTCCTCTCCCAAGGGCACTGGGATCCAGAGACAAGTGGAATATGTGCTAGGCTTTTCTTGGGAACAAAGTGAGACAAAGTGAATGAGCCTTGCTAAAGGGGGTGCATTAAAGAAACTAACCCCCACTGCAGAGCAGTACAGCAGTTCCTGTGTCTGTTTCTGTGATTTTTGAAGAAGTCCAGTAGGAACCAACCCTTGATATCAAGCTAAGGAAACAACACTACAGGTGTGGCATACATTAGCATCCAAAGTGTTAAATCTGCTTGTCTCAAAGTATTAGAAATACTAAATCTTCAAGTCTCAGTGAAAGGCCAAATACCTTGCAATCATCGTTACAATCAACAATTTCAGTTAGTTTATTTTTACAATAAGAGAAAGAGTCACAACAGGTATTTATACTTGTTTTTTTTGCAACCATATCCTGACATTTCTTACCAGATTGCTTGCTTTCTAGTTTGAAGAAATGTGATTTTTTTTTCGAGGCTGAGAACTGCTGTGCTCAACTGCTCCATCCCTCCAAACAATACGAGTTTGAAGTTAAAAGAGAAGGCACTTGGTAATGAAAGACCCTTTGAATCACCTGCATATCTCCCGTTTGTGCCAATGGGAGTTCCTTCCTGATGGGAGTGCAGGGGGTAGCATATCGCCGAGGCTACAATATCAAATGATACACGAGCTGAGTACTAGCAATGGAAATAACATGGTTTATGGTCCGGTTCTTAGTAGTCTGAGCATCACATTCTATGTCTAAACAATGTTGACTTTTCATAGAACTAAAGTCATGCCTAGACAAATACAGGAGTCCTATCTAACCTCTTACAAACACTGCAACATTTACCATATTGAAAGGTGTTGTGTTTTGCTTCATTAAAACATTACATTGGAGTATTTTTCCCTTGATAGCCCTGCATAATCTGAAGCTGCATTTTCCTGGTTAATATTCTTCTATTACACCATATTCCCTAACAAAGAAAAGAAGAGAAGGATTTAATACAAATAAAGAAAAAAGAATAGTGCATTGTTTTTATGAAATAAAAATGAAGAATTCTTGCTGATTCCTGTCTTCAGGAACCTGGTAATGAGGATATGAGTAAGCATTTTTTTATTCATTGTAATGAAGTGATGAATGTGGAAAATGAGCACAGAAATCCTTAGTGGATGTTATGGAAATAAGTAAGAAAGAAAGTATCAACCCCAAACGAAAACAAAAATAACTCTGGAGAGGAAAAGAAATTAATTTCAAGAATAACATAATGCTATGCAGGCCTGCTCTTACAGCAAACCATCAAGTTAATTTAATTCCACAAACCCCATTGCTCCAACAAAATGTTGTTTAAATCAATTCATTCTTTCATTATGCCTCTTAAGAGCACCATGAAGTGATGAGAAATTACTGAGATGACTTTCATGTATCAGAATCCCTTCAGTTTCGCTTCATTTTCTATCCTGACATGGGATTAATGTGCTGCATTTGCATGCTAAAATAGTATATTTAATTGTAAAAGTGGTGTTGTTAAATTACCTTGCAATGAGTTTATTTTAAACGGTTCATTAAAGTTTTTAAAATAGCTTGCTGCACGATTGCATCTCTGCTCTGCTTTGATGTATTACATCTTCGACCAATAGCTGTAACGTAGGAAACCTTTACTTGTTATGCTGTTTGCCCTTTCAACAACAGATTTTGAGCTAAAAGCAGTTTCAGGCTCACAGGATCAGATTCAGATAAAGACAACACTTGAGAGAAGTCCACCCCTCTCCGGAGCTGCACAATAATGGTACGCGACTACTGTGTGTGTGCACATGTATGCTGTCATCTGGAGTGCAGATTGCCTAGAATGTTCTCTTATGTGATTCTCTGTCCCCTGGTCATGGTTGACTTGCATGCTGTAACACACACTCAAATTACCACATAATACAGTACACGATCTCATTAATGTCACAGAATCATATAACGGTTTGGGTTGGAAGGGACCTGAGAGATCATCGAGTTCTAACCCTTTTTCCATGGGCAGGGGCACCTCCCACTAGACCAGGTTGCTCAAAGCCCTGTCCAACCTGGTCCCTTCCCTTCCCTCCCCTTCCCTGGGATAAAGTATATGCCGATCTTTTCTCTGGAAAAATAAGGTACTGCAAGTCTTTGGCAAAGGCCAGGTTGAAGAGTGTGCTTTGTTCTTGAAACACCAAATACTAAGGATTATGGGAGGCTACAAGATTTAGGCCCTGAAAATATCTGAACTGTTTTGTGAAAGGGGGTAATTCAGTTGCATCAATCACTGCCAGTAATTCACAGAAAACTACATTTCTTCTCTTTATAGATATGTATATACACATATAAAATTAAATTTACAGACTCACAGAATTATTGAGGTTGGAAGGGACCTCTTGAGATCATCTACTCCAACCTTCCTGCACAAGCAGGGTTGACTACAGCAGGTTACTCAGGGTAGTGTCCACTTGGGTTTTGAATGTCTCCAAGGATGGAGGTGCCACAGACTCTTGGGGGAACTTGACCTAGTGCTTGACCCCTATCACAGTAAAAAAGTGCTTTCTTGTGTTCAGATGGAATTTCCTGGGTTTTAATTTGTCCTGTTGCCTCTTTTCCTGTCACTTGGCACTAATGAGAAAAGTCTGGCTCCCTTGTCTTTGTTTCCTGCCATAAGGTATTTAGAGACATTGATGAGATTCAGCTGAAACTTCTGCAGGCTGAAGTGTCTCAGCCCACCTTTCCTTTCCTTATACGAAAGATCCTCCGGTCCCTTACTCATCTCTGTGGCCGTGTGTTGAACTCACTCCAGTAAGTCCATATCTGCCTTGTACTGGGGAACCCAGAACTGGACCCAGCACTCCAGGTGTGACAGGAACCCTGAGGAGTGGAGCAGAGCATGGCAGACTACCACCAGGAGCCACAAGGGTGAGCTACAGCAGCAAAGCCACCCAAGAACAGGCTTCCCCAGGTGACTCTATCCGTGTTCTCTCCCATTACAACACGCTTATCTATGTCTACATGGTGGATAAAGGTTTTCCTCTACGTTTAAGAGGGCAGAATTTAGGTTTTACTTTCAGTTTCATCTGTGTACTTCCTGTTTTAGAAACCATAACCTGAAGGCTGTTGCAAAAATGCAATTTTTAAACCTGGTCTATATTCATATCTTTGTTGACAACATTCATATCAATACACTTGGAAACACAATGGAAGCATTACTCTTGAGCTCAATGGGAATTAAGCACTAAAATAGCTTTGAAGGGTCAAGTGTAGCTTGTAGAGTAAGTCCTATTTTGAGTCCTTGCTGTGGCTTTTCACTGAGTCCTTCGCAAATATGCACAAATGGTTGTCTATATTTAGGTCCGCTGTATGCTTGTGCACTGAAATGTTGCTTTTCTCCCTGATGATATGGAGGAATATCATCCCTTAGGGAAGAATACTGTATCATTAAACTAATCTATGCTATTATGTCTCTATTATCACTTCCGTGTACACGCATATTCAAACTAGAAATGGTACAGAGAAATAATACACATTTAGAAAACCAGTAGTATCAGTGCTAATATCTACTGACATTGATACTGATTAACTGGACACTTCTTCCCTGTCATTACCTGGCATATGTTGATTAACGTGGGGGAAGAGAGAAGAGAAGAAGGGAAAGTTTCCCTGGTATACTGAAAGCAAAGACCACTGGTGATGGGTGTGGATTATCTTGCAAGTCCTGGAGTTACCCTGGAAGCGTTCAGGATGGATGTGAGAGTCAGGTGCAGTCCCTGTCTCAGGTCCTGTGCACGTGAGCGACACACGTTCAAGTTGCACTCTTCTCATGCCATTGTTTCACTTGTGTTCTGTATTTCACACGTTGCCCATATGTATGCCTAATGCTGGACAACAAAAGGTACTTTTTAGTTTTGTGAATGGTTATCCCAACTTAAAATCATACATAAGCTTTACATAGTAATATTCAAATGAGAAAGCACCATTACACTCTTACTCCTATATATAGATCTTTATCACCAAAAGGACAGTTTCTGTTTTCATATAATGAAAGTATCACAGCCCTTCCTGGGAACAAATGGATGTGCCACAGGCTGGACTGCCTGAAGCTATATTATCAAATATTGTTTTTCTATTATTTATTGGTTTACTATTATGGGCAGGTTGCACGTGTTTGACACCAGCTTCAGTGGAAGAGGTACAGTTTTACTTCCTAGATCCAGAATATGTTTTTGCGGCACAAAGAGCAGATCTCATATATTGGTTTGGGGGGCTTCTATTTTCTCAATCTGCTGGCACAGCCTACCTAGCATATACCTGCCGTCTGTGTGTAGACAGTAAAAGTTCTTAATGGTGTGTCTGCTGAACTATTTCTAGGTAATACCCATAATTTTACTGAGAGCTACTTTTGTTGTTAGTACACGTTGCAGAATGATTTTTGGTCATTTTTGTTTCCTGTTGTTATGGCAGGAAGAGTTTTAGTCCAAGCCTTTTTAAATAGGCTCAGTTTGTTCCTGATGCAAGTACTCAATGGCTCCCTGATGTGTTCAGTAAAATAATTTAACAAGTAGAAAAATATTTCCCTCTTTCTCTCCCCTCTTCTTTTGATAACAGATGTGCTTTGCTAATCTCAAAACGACATCTCAGTAAGTGCTCTCATTTCCTTTCCTCTTTTACACAAAAGCAGGCACACGTCTCAACTTTATTATTTAATAATATAATTGTCTCAAATCTTAAGACTTTCCAAGTCCTCCTGAGGTTACCAGAAACAACCTATGCTATTCTGTAGGGTTTTTCCTTGTTTTCAAGTACTGGCTTAGTTGCTCCATTCTGGGCTGGTTGGCAAATGAAGTCTTAGAAGATGGCATATGTAAATGATGGATCTGATTTCTAGGTGTGCCAGCAGACTCAGGCACTCAAGGATCATTGTCTGATATATACATTGCACACTCATTTTGAGAAATGGTAACTATGGAATGGTACAGATAAGATGAGAATATATTTCCCTATTTTTTCCTTAATGTTTCCCTGCCCTTTTGAAGGTTATGAGACAAAATACCTTTCCTCCAGCTAAAAATAATAAACTCTTTGGCTAATTAAACTGCAACTATTCTGCAGCTTGAATTATTTGATGGGGTTAATATTAGACTGAAAAGCCACAGCTTTCATTCTCTACTCTCTGTTGCTACAGCATCCTTCTGTCTACAGAATGTTTACAGAGGATGCTACAGCATCCTCTGCCTTCTGTGTGGAGGAAAGCCACCAAGTCAGGGAAGTAATGCTAGTCTTCCTCCTGGTGGGACAGAAACCTGGCCTTTGTCACACTTAGCTCTTAGCCATCTTAGACAATCATTTTTACATTTTTATTTCCTGGTCTAAATACACAGTTCTTTCTTCATAAAATGGGGATGGATTTTAATTTGTGAAACCCTGCAGGCAGGTCCGGTCTGAGTAGGAGGGTTATGCTGATAAATCAGCCTCAGACACCTGCTATTCCTAGACTACAACTTATTCAAATTGCCGGTGTAGTATAGAGCATGTTTCCTGCAAAGGACTGAAGCTGTTTTTCCCAGCAGAGACGCACCAATTATGTTATGCTAATGGCAGTCATTAGCAGCTTTCAGGCCATTAAAGATAGTGCATCAAATTTCCAACATCCTTCTCTACCAACCCTTACCTAGAGGCCAGTGCAGGACTAGTTACCTTTAGAAGTCTCTCTCTTCCCTCCCTCCCCACAGCCTGGTGGAAAGGCAGGGGTGAAGGAGCTACCTTGATCCTGTGTTAGATCTTGAGACCAGGAAAAGGACCACTGACAGTCACAGCTTTCTATCCCTGCCAGCTCACCCTTGCTGTCACTGGGCAGGTCAGAATATCAGAAACAGACCTCCAGGAGTAAAAAAGAGAAACAGAAAGAAGAGTCAAAAAACCTCTTTAAATGGGGGGAAAATTGAATTGGTAGGGCAGCAAAGTTGGAGGTCTGAGTTGGCTCTGGGAGAAAAAAATGAGAGTAAGATGAAGAGGAATGAAATTTGCCATATACTAGAGGATAAATCTGATTAGATTGAGAAAAGACAAAAGATATATTTACAAGGAATTGAAGAATAGAAAATAGACCTTGTAGACATTGTAAGTAGTTCTTTCTCGATTAGGCTGAGAGCTCAGTCATGCATATGCCCTCCTCTTGCTGCCTGCCTAGAAGAAAAGCAAATGCTGAGTTAACAAATATTCCCTCCTCCTCAAAAACAAATCAGACACTCTAGCGAAAAGAACCCTCCCATATTTGCTGGCAACGTCCTCAGCCAGAACTAGCTACTTTCTCCTCTCATTTTACCAGGTCACACCTCACAGGTTTCTCCTATAGGCTCCTCTGCTCTAGAAGTCATAAAAATTGGATCAGCCTGTCCCCAGAAGCCTGAATCTGCACCGCTCTGCCCTTTGAGCCTCTCTGCAGACAGTCCTAGATACTCTTTGTTTCTTGTAGATCACTGACTCCCAAGGCTCACTCCCACCAGCGCTGCCCTTCGCCTTCCACAGCCTCTCACAGCCCAACAGCCACCCCAGCATTTTACAGAGTGAATTTCTGCCCTGTGAGCTTTCTGACCTCCTCCCCATCCTTTCCACCTGGGGAGGGCAGCTGATGGCAGTGCAGCTGCTCAGCAGCACCCTTTCACCAACCAGATCTATTCTGCAGCAGATAAAGAATATGTCTCATAGTAATAGAGCCAAAGCTCTCCACAAAGTCCTTTTTTTTTAGCTCCTCCCATAAATATTCCTCCTTTTTCAGCTTTGATTTCCCTGCTTCCCAGACCTCACGTTTCCGGGCTGCTTACTGTTTACCAGGCTGGCACTGTCTGGGAGTCTGGCATTTGCCAGCTCAGCCGTCGACTCGGAGTGACGCATTCCAAGAAAAATCCAGCCTCTCTCTTTAGCTGAGCTCTTCACTTCATCTGTTCCCGTTCCCTTTCTCGCCTCCCGACCCCCCCTCGCTGGCATACTCCAAGTCATAAAAGTGCTCTTCGAAGGAGCAATAACTATTGTGTAATTCCAAGGCTCGTTTTTTGGTCCCAGTATCCAAACCTGACAGGTGGCTGTCAGCGAGACCGTCGGTAGCCGTTAGCAATGCAGCACAGGGCTGTTCTTTCTATTAATTCACTGATTTGACAACAGCACTCCAAATCATAACAGAAACGTCACCGTAACTACACAATGTCAAAAGTAAATAGGTCGCGGCGGCACCTGTGTGTGTTTGTGGTTCTCCCAAGAATCACCTCTCAGCAAATGGTTTACTTGGACAGCTTTACAAGGCACCAGAAACATTATCTCTTGAAGTTCACATTGCAACAGCATCTATGAATAGCTTAGTCAGGCTCAGTTTGGTTCAATAAAGTTTGTATATGCACATGATGTTCATAAAATGTGAAGCAAAACCCAGTCTTGCGATTCCACAGGCTTCAGACTGTGGTAGCGCTTCTGTTTCCAAGATCTCTTTGGAAGCAAACTTCAGGTCTCTACTTAGGGAGAATGGAAGGAGTAACTGGCCTGTCAAGTTCTGGAGTGAAAATTAAGACACTGCTGAAACAACATCGTATTTTGAAAAGTAGAGAGAGGTGGTTCGTAGCCCAGCTCTCAGCTGGCTCCAACGATTATTGTTCGGTAGGGGCTTTTGGTAGAGAAATTCCTAGACAATGAAGCTTATCTGTTTTATTTTTTTACACTGAAGATATTAATTATTTCAAAGCTTTTGCAGGAAACTAAAGTATTGTTTTGTGGTTCTCCAAATATGCGAACATAGAACACAATGGAATAATTTTCTCCTATTAAATTAATTGCAGCGGCATTAAAATCAAGCAATTCTGCCTGTGTTGCATGCGCATGGCTACTTACTGCGAAATGCCTTTGCGCCCGTTTCAGATCATCCAAGATCTGTATAAGAAAGATGGATCATCTGGAGACTAAGCTCCATCACATGTGCAGGTTCCTTCAAGGATGCCCAGACAATTGCATATGTTTATAGTAGGATATTCTGTCAGCTCCTGGCCTTAAAAATTTCTGGCATTTTCTACCTCTTTCCTGCCCTGGTACCCCCCCCAGCACAAGAAACGGACATGTTAAATCATGCTTTTACAAAAAGGGACAAATAATTTCTTTTCCTAGAATGAAAGCAGGGAAGGGGAAAGCGACACACGGGAAGGGACGGCACAGCTTAGGTGTGAGCGAGGCGCAGAGAATGACAGCAGTTAAATGCATTCTCAGGACAGTTGCTATATTTTTTGCTGCAAAGCAGCAGCGATGGATGTGAACAGAAAGCACGTGAATTTCCTGCCCACCCACTGGCAGCGGCAGCGTTCTCTCCAGGTCACGTGCAGGGATATAACTCGAATGATGAGAGGCCCTCTGAGGATGAAAGATTTCTATCATCTGGGATTTAGCTGATAGGCTTTAAAGTGCTTTTAAATCCTTTAAATCCACATACATGAAGGTGGGTACCGGGAAAGTTGAACTGGGAAAACACCGTCAAGAGAACAGATAACTCAAAGCTGATGAATTTTGCAGGACCCTTTCATACCACAGTCTATGAATTAAAGACAGGAGAAAGAAAGATAAACAACAACAGAAGAAAGTAAAGGCCAGTGGAGCAGGTGGGGAGTGGGAGCTTGTATTTTTCACTGAGCCCTTGAAATGTTGGCTGCTCAGATAGATGCATTTCGTTCAGTATGGACCTCCAGTCCTTACCAAAGGGAGAGACGTGTAGCATTATCTCATGCAAATGTAATTGTACAGCTTTATGGAAGGCAGTAGGCACACAAAATGTCAACTTTTTGGCTTGCTCTTTCTTCTGTTTAACTGAAAGTTGTATGTATCAGATTAGCAACCCAATTTGTCCTTCATTAATAAAAAGGAGGCAATTTTTTCCCCATGGGTTATCATTTTGATTCTGATTCCTCTTCTCTGACTACATAGTTGGATAGATAACTGCGAATATAATCATTTTGTATTACATAAAGTTGTTGTATTTGTATCTAGATGAAGAAGGCTTTTTAAGCTATACCATGGGTAGCACCAGGATAAACTTCATTCCTTGCTTTGACCCAAGGACAAAGCCTTGGGTCTGTGCCTTGACTGTATCTCTGAATTGGATGAAAAGGAAGAGCTATCCCTGAAGGACTCCTAGGAATGAGACTGGCAGATGTGATTATATGTAGCAGAAAAAGAGACCTACATAAACAGATGGACAAAGTCCACCCAGTTCTTGGCTTTGCTTCTGTATGGAATATCAGACACTGCCGCTGCAGCAATGGACACATCTATCAGGCAGCTACTAGATCAGCCAAACCACCTTTCTGCCTGCTGAGCTGGATTAACTTTCTTTCCTCACTTATTTAGGCCTGATTAGGAACAGAATCTTATGATGAAAGGTCCACTCCACTATTCTTTTATCCCCCACAAACATTTTCAGGGCAAATTATAGTCCTCCAGTGCTGATGTAGAGTCAAGGCAGCAGACCACAAGCTACATTTGATAGAGGACAGCTCAAAGAGCTGAGGTTTACTAAAACTAGATGGGAATATTTGCTGTGATTTGTTGGTGGCTGATTTTCTAAGGAGGATTCTTTTTCTTGGGGTTAGTCCCATAAGGTTTCATTAGCAGCAGAACAACTCTGAAAGTCACTTACTGTGATAGACCCAGTAAACAACAACACGCATTTGTGAAAGTCAGGCATCCCTCTCTGTTCATTACACTACTTTTTAAGCACACCCCTTCTTGTGAATAAGTGTTTTCAGCATTTCCTCAAATAAATCCATGGCCTGCTCCCTGCCTTCTCTTCCCTTACAGGCACTCTAAATGGTGGTTGGCTGCTGCTTCAGAGGTGTTGTCTTGTATCATACCACCCACAAGAAGCCTTAAGAGCCTGACAAGTCAATATCACAGAATCACAGAATCTTCATGGTTGGAAGAGACCTTTGAGATCATCGAGTCCAACCATACACACACAAAAAAAGCCAACCCCAACAATCTCAGGCACTAGAGCATGCCCTGAAGTGCCACATCTACACGTTTCTTAAATCCCTCCAGGGATGGTGACTCCACCACCTCCCTGGGCAGGCCGTTCCAGTGCCTGACCACCCTCTCGGGAAAGGAATTCTTCCTAAGATCTAATCTAACCCTCCCCTGCCCCAACTCCAGACCATTTCCTCTGCTCCTGTCATTATTCCCTTGGGAGAAGAGGCCAACCCCCACCTCTCTACACCCTCCTTTCAGGTAGTTGTAGAGGGCAGAGAATATAAGGAAGAGAAGGTGAGAAAGGGAGAGTGAAAGCGTAACAGCTTCACAGGGCACGTCTGCCCATCCTGGATGATACTGGGGATGCTCCATTCCTTTGCTGCACAGCTGGCTCATGTGACTTGATCAGTCATTGCATTCCTTTTTCAAAAGCTAATCTGCTTCCCAAGCTGAGTGTCACCTGGAGCTAGGAAATTTCTAACTGCGGGACTCTGGCACATGATGCTACCTGACAACAAAACTCTGCTGTAAATCAGTCGGAACTCAAACCTCCAACCCGCACACCCAGCCGTTTGGGTGTCTGGTGCCTTTGTCCCCTGCGCAGCACTGCGCCCTGAATGGTGGAGGGGTGTCATGGGCAGAGTGATTAACTTCACTCATAAGAGAGAAGTAGTGGAATATTTATTAAAGTCAAACAGTGATTTAACAAAAATCAGTAGTAAGTGCGACAGTGTTTTACGAGATTCGATGTCAAGGCCCACTCTGTTATTTACTGCAGAGAGGACAGGGTCAGACAAGCTGTCAGGGAGACTCTCCTGTTGAGTCAGGAGGTTCAGAAAGGACCCCCTTGCTTTCTAAACTCCTTCTCAGAGAGGAGTCTGGGTGCGGCTGGATCCAATCCTAGTCCCAGACTTGGTCAACGGTTTATGTCTAAAGGATTATATATGGGCAATCAACCCTTAATATTACTTAGCTAAGATTTCAAAGTTCAGCATGCTATTAGTCACTTACCGAGAATCTGTTGCGGCAAGGAATCTCTCAGCCTCGAGGAGCAGAACCTTAAGTGAGTGTCCTCACTCAAGGGGAGATCCTGGCGTGCAGCCCGCTGCCATACAGGAGAGCTCCAGCAGCTCTGGGGCTGTCCACTATTTATAGAGTGAGATAATTGACCTATAGTCATATTCTCATGGGAACAGAATATCTAGGTCCCCACTCCAGACAGCATTTTGGCTGTGTTGCCAGCCATTCCCCCGAAGTCCAGGTGCAACTTATTGCAACTGATGTTGTGATGGCCATGATGGCCACGGCCCGAGCAGGAGCCGGGGGGGTAAGGGGGAAGAGGGAGGAAAACAGGGAGAGCACACCTCCACGAGGGGAATCCGAGGCAGCCAAAGCGCTGACAGCAACCTCTCAACCACGGCAGGGGTTTCTCTGCGTGCCAGTTCACCCAGCTCCTCTGTACAGCCAAATCTAGAACTGGTATTCCTAGAACTGCTTGTGAGAAGTTGGGCTTTTTTGTGCAATATTATGGGTGCTGTCGACTGGGTGGCCGGGACGGAGTGCCGGGCTCTCTGCTCCTCACGGCTGCAGCGCCTTCCCTTCTTCCAGGTGGCACCCAGAGGTGCTGCAGAGAGATGGCAGGAGCGCATCGTTCTGTTCTCCTCACTCTGACCATCAGCAACACCACTCTTACGTGATTCACCTGACCTGCTGGGGATCTGTGCAACTTCCAAGGGTAAAGCTGTGATTAGAGATCATTTGTGGAAGAGCAGATTGCTTCACCCAGGGTTGTGAGGTTGTGAGGTAGCCTAACATTTTTAATTTTACACATCTTATTTTTTCCGAAGGTGTCAAAGACCGAGACACATGACATTTATCCCAGAGTGAGGATTCTGAAACTGAGACACTCATATGGAGTTTTACTGTTAATCTGGAGATACTGTGTAAGTCTCTGTAGCTTAGTCAAAACCCTGTCTTTTCTGCCAATTGTGTCAATCTGTGTGAAATAAAAGCTTGCCTATCAGAAATCCTAGGAGAAGAGGGAAGCAGGGAAACAGAAGCCATTTCTCAGTTCTCAGTGTTCATTAGATGAAAGCAGTTTACAGCCACTGCTGCCTTGAATTAGAGTGGCTTTCTGAAATTTCCTCATTATAAATTTTGTAAGTCATGCACCCATAAAAGCAGCAATGGATTTGTTTCCTATGATACAGAGTCTTAGATAATTAGCATAGTTGGGAGAAAAATATGATTTATTGTTTTTTTAAAAAATAAATAGGTAGATGTCGCTTTAGTGATGCATTTCAATTTTATTTAAATTCATATGGAAATATAATGCAGTGTCCTTTGTATTTTTCTGCTTTTGAAATGTCTCTGCCCTCCTGAGCATTAAAAAATATAAGGAAAGAAACCCAGCCTAGCTTTACATAACTGCACAAGCCCTTTGTACAGTAAATTGCCATGTGTCCTTTCTGTACACAATATGCTCAAAACCAAGGAATTTTTATGTTAAATTTGAATAATGGAACAAAATAAGATAATTCCTCTTTGCTGACAGAAAGACATTAGCCACTAGAACATGTAACCATTCTTCAGTACAGAAATGTGTTCTTTAAAGTAGGGGTAATTGTAAAACAGCTAACCAGAAATGAAAATGGGTTCCAAAAAAATCACATCTGATTGATGTATTTGACAAGTGGGTAATAAAATTAGGTTCTGCTTAGGACAATTTGGAATAATTGATTTGTTTTATAACTTTGACCAAAATATGCAAAAATGCAACATTCTTTCACAGTTGCACAGTAATTGTTCATACTACTAAGAGAATGAGAAAGGGGGGGAATTGCCTATTAAACATAGTTTCTTTATGAAAATGGCTAATTAGAGAATCTGAACAAGATATTTGAAATATCACATCCTTTACAATGCCCATGGACTTGTGAGTTGCGTATCAAATACGCATAATACCAGTGACTCCCAGGGACCTAATTGTGTCCAGAGTTTTACTGAAGCCCCTGATTTTATACCCGCCATCCATCGTGGGTACAAATGACATCCCACAGGATGGGACAAGGAGCAGCCCAGGGGACAGCTACACACTTCTCGCCACATATGAAGACACGCAGGACTCGGTAGGCACAGAACTGGCCTAAAGAGGGACATAATTAACCTCTTCACAGCTAAGCTTGGTGACAGCAAGCAGCAGGGTGCGAAGGTGTTGCTGGGCCCAAGAAAACACTTTGTTTCTTGCCATAAATAGGCAGCGCAAAAAATCAGAAACAACAAAGTGAATATCTAAGTTCAGTCAACTAATTTAAAAATGTGATTTTTTTTTTGACCAGGAGCAACTCATTAGCTGCAGCTTAAAGCTTTTCCACTAAATCTTAGGAGCAATTGAATGATTTCATATTATAAAAGCTTGTTATAATAAATGGACATTTTAAGTGCCAGGAAAATTTAAAGAACAGTACCTTGCAGCAAAATCTTGTAAGAAGATGCACGAGCTTCCAATTACATGCTGTCTTGACCACTTCTGCGTGTATTCAGTTGCTTAGCACCATTGTGTATGCTCATATTCTCAGCAGGAGAGTTCATAATTCTGAGCAGAAACATTTCCCTGATTAGGAAAAACAAGGATTAGAAAAGTGCAGAGAAATATTTTCAGGATATGTAAAAGGTTATGAAATGCTGGGGAATGACACAATCCCCTTAGCTCTTAAAAGTGGGATTTATTCTGCAAGACAAAACATAGCCTTTTGAAGTTCTCTCCCTTTTCAAAGGATAGCTTGCACAGAAAGAATGAGATGAACTATTTTCTGTAGAAGCTGGAAAGTTAGGTCTATTAATGGGGCTTATAATTTATTCTGTATAAACATTTGGATAGAAGTAGATCCTGTGAATTATTACACTACACCAGGAGAGTACCTTGTTTTGTTTCATTTGATTGAATATCAATAAATACCTATTTCTGATGCATCATCTTTCACCAGATGCTTGCCAGGTGTTCATTAAATAACAGTTTTATTTATTTATTTTCCTTGACAGGTTAAAAAATTAGTTCCTGTGAAGAAACCTTAAATCAGGGATTATAAGCCCATGCGGTGTAAGACAATTGTACCTATGCCTTTAGAAAACTCAGTCGGTCTGCATGCAGAGTTGAAGAATGCTGGAAAGGGAGAGCAGAAAGAAAGGTCTGGATGTCTGGATGCACACTGACAGAAACTGTGTACCCTTTACTCAGGAGTAACTGCTAGCGACTTTGATGGAATGCTCTAAGTAAAGATTGGAAAGGATTAAGTCCTGGGTCAATGGGAACGAGGTAAGATCTTCCAGCAGGTCACAAAATTACCTCTTTCCAAGTTTCAGTACATTTGAATCTGAATAATCTCTCCCTTACCAGGTGCAGGTTCTGTAAGATTCTTTGCAGGGAAGGAAACACCTCAGATAAGATGCTTTGGCTCATCATTGCTTTGAGCTTAGTCCCGTCTTCAAACAGATCCTCACGAGGATTTGTCTTATCTCCCTAGCCTGCATCTCTGATCTCCTAAATCCAAAATACAGACATTTAAAATGTTGGGTCGCTGTATCTCTGGACACAGAGGAAGCGACATGGGACCTGTCCCAACACCTGGTCTCAGCTGTGCTGGGTCCAGAAGAAACCAGCCGAGGAAGAACAAGAGGAAGCAACAGCTTTGTCCCTGGCTTTTTCTTGGCAGTGCTGTCTGCCACCACAGGGCAGGCAAATATTAAGACATTGTCCCTTTCTGCTGGGTGCTTTAGATGCCTCCATGCCCAGGCTGGGGACCCTGCTCTCAGCCAGACATCTTTCCTCAGGAGCTGAATAAGCATCTTGCTTGCCTCAGTGGACTCCGCGGAGGCAGCGGGATGGCTGAAAGTCAGGCAGTCCTTCTGGTCATTTTTCTCATTGAAAGCCATATGTATTTCAAACTCTGTCACCCACACCCATTTTCGTAGAATCATAGAATGGTTTGGGTTGGAAGAGACCTTAAAGACCACCCAGTCCCACCCTGTGCCCTGGGCAGGGACACCTCTCACCAGACCAGGCTGCTCCCAGCCCCGTCCAACCTGGCCTTGAACCCCTCCAGGGATGGGGCAGCCACAGCTTCTCTGGGCAACCTGGGCCAGGCTCCCACCACCCTCACAGCAAAGAATTTATCCCTGAAATATCATCTCAATCCCCCCTCTTTCAGTTTAAACCCAGAAATTTTAAAGATTTTTATTCTTCAAAAGAAGAATTAGCAAACAAGGAGGAACTCTTCTTCAGTATGTACCATAAGTTTGGCCTTACAATTGCTCTCTGTGGGGGAAGTGAAATACCTGGGTGTTCAGATGCCTGGACTAAGTTACTCTATGTCAAATAAAAGCACAGCCATGGAGCAGAGGCTTTTCTGCATGTTATTCTTACGGCTCTGATCCAGAAATGCAAGCACTTAATTTTACACATGTACATGTCATTTCCATTGACAGCCACAAAACAAATTGTGTCTCTAAATGTGCTGATGTGTTTTTCTGGCTTGCAGTGCAAATCTCTGATTGAACAGTTGTGGCAGACTGCTTTATCAGATGAAGGAAAAGGAAGATTCTTGCAGAATGTAGTTGTATATAGCACCAACTGACATTCAGAGTAAAAATACTTGCCACAAATAATTCACTTCATGGAATCATATAATTTTTCAGGTTGGAAAAAAGCTTTAAGAGTCAACTGTAAACCAAATACTGCCAAGTCTACCACTAGGCCATGTCTCTCAGCACCACGTCTACACGTCTTTTAAATACCTCCAGGGATGGCGACCCAACCCTTCCCTGGGCAGCTTGTTCCAGTCATTGATAACACTTTCAGTGAAGAAAAGTTAATCTAGAATTTAATCCTAAACTTCCCCCGTGGCACAGCTTGAGGCCGTTTCCTCTTGTCCCATGGCCTGTTCCTTGGGAGAAGAGACCGACCCCCCCTGGCTACACCCTCCTTTCAGGGAGTTGGAGAGAGCGAGAAGGTCTCCCCTCAGCCTCCTTTTCTCCAGGCTGAACACCCCCAGCTCCCTCAGCCGCTCCTCACAAGACTTGTGCTCCAGACCCCTCACCAGCTCCATTGCCCTTCTCTGGACCTGATCCAGCACCTCAATGTCCTTCCTGTCATGAGGGACCCAAAACTGGACACAGTATTTGAGACACTGGGCACTATGTAGTCTTATTTTAACACCTGTCAACACTAAGCAGAATAATGATTTTACTGGCACTCTCTGCTCTGCCTAAAAGGCAGAAAAAAATAACCGTATTCCACAACCCATGCTAATATTTTGCCCTAATGAAGCCATTAGAACAGTAAATGTTCACTCTAAGCTTTTCTTAAACAGAATTGTTGAAAGAGAACTTGCACTATGTTTCCTCTGGGATTTACAATATTGTAAGTGTCTTATTTTTTGTGGTTTTGTGGTTATGAGATGGCTTTTTCCTGTTGTGCAGTTTCTACTTGTTTGCTGTGAGGGAGAAATGTGTCAAACCCTGTACACAATGTCTTGTAACAAAAGGAACCCTTCTCTTAATGAAGGTCATAGCAGACCTTTCACTGACTTAAACTGGAGCTGGGTCTGCTCAAGAATTACATGAGAATTTTGGGAGCCTGTTTTTAAATTTGCAGTTCTTGGTTGCATTAAATAGTGCCAAGAAACCACCAGAGTTGGGCTGAGTTGGCAGAAACGTTGCCTTCATGGTTAAGGTTTGGATTTGTTCAACTAAAACGGATGCAGTCTTGGTGCATGATGTCAATTTGATTAAAGTCTGTATACAGTTATTCAGGAATAAGTGGATAACAGTACATTTTCCGTGAAAACTGAGGGTATAAGAACCAGCAGGAGCACAGAAGGAAGATTACAAAAAGAACTGAAGTGGACTGTTTAACAGCTAATTAGAGTCACCAAAGGAGCACTTTTAGTTTGCATAACTGGAGGCATTATGCCATTGAACAGGGATGTGCATGGAATGTTTCATTAGTTTCTGGGAATTTCAACACTGAAAAGTTACTGAGAAATATTTCAAGAGGGAGAACAAAAATTACCAGAGGTCAGGGATCAATTTAACAGGGTATCTAGACACATGGATGAAAAATTCACATGAACAGGTTGGCTAAACATTAGCTAAATAGAAATATGTTAATAACCTAGCTGTTAGGAATAAAGAAGCTTGATTAGCTAATTTTGAATCTAATGGTAAAATAAATTTCCATTTAAACTCATATATGTTCTTCCTCTTTTCAATTTCACTTGCATCCTCTTACCTTTTAAGTACTTCTTTTACACTTAGCAAAGTCAGCAGAGTCTCCTTTAATGGTAGAGCCACAAATGGACATTGCTGCCACTTGTCTGAGCTGGACAAATCAGAGTAATGATTTCTTTAATTAATTCCTCTTTGAAGCAGAGCAATGTTTTAAAGGTAAAACATCTAGATTTGTTTTAAAAAATTTCTACAGATGTGGAATTTACAAATCATAGAATGCTCTTCCAATGGTTAATTATTACCATTATAAAAAAGAAACAAAACACAAAAGTAATTAAACCAAATATTTCCAGAATCAGACAATGGACTTCATTAAACCTAGGACCATGAAGCTCTTCAGTTTTCATTTGCATTTCCCACATGGATGTATATTGACTGTAAGTCAATGCCGAAGTCCTGTTGTTAATAAGGTAAGCAGAGAGAGCATCCTGAGACCTGCATTCTAAGGAATATTTTTCAATTTTTTTAACTGCTCCTGCAGCTCTAGATGTCACCCTTTCTGGACTCTGGATGCAGTTATTCTGTAGCAAGTCCATCACTCACAGCACGAAAGTAATAAACCTACCTCCTAACCTGGTTCTAAGTCCAAGAATTAGAGTAGTTCTTCTAGACACCATCACAGCAAAGCTTGCCTTCCAGCTGGTTAACTCCCAGGAGCCTGTCTTGCTCCTTCCACTGTCACTGTTTCCCAGGTCCAGGCTATGCTACTCCCTGGCATAGCTTGATTAATTTTTAACCCTGAATGCACACACTTAGGTTTGATCATGTTGAGGAATATATTTGCCAGTCTCCAGCTTGCCAAGCCATCCACATCTTTCTGTGGTTTTGAGACATCAGCTGGAGTACCAGTCCATCAATTCCTGTACCATTTATACACTTTTATAGAGCATTGTCCGCTCCTTTGAAGTCATTTCCCACAGTGTTACACTGCACGTGGGCGAGAAACTACCCTGCTAGAAATTTGAAGCTACACTTGACGGGGACCACAGCTAAGGAAGGTTTCAGTACACACACCATAAGGTGTGCTGATTTTTGTACCTCCTGACTTTCTTGTTTTGACGCCCGGCCAGACCGCTGTTGGGAATCTACCTCACTGGTAGTTATCTACCAGACCCTACTCTTGCACATATAGCATGACCTCACTCTTCCCTCAAGTCCTTTCCGGGAAGAAAACAAAATGTAAAGCACGCAAGAGAACAAAAGAAAGCCACTATTCACTTCCATAACACTGGCGTTTAGATTCAACATTATCTGATGAATGCTGAGCAGGGTTCTGGATATCCCTTTCCCAATCCATTGTTCACCACAGCCTCCTCTTCGGTGAGACCGGGAGTAATGGACATCTGTTTAGACGAGTCGAGACCTTGCATTTTGAACTATTCATCTGAATCTTAGAAGTAAAGAGGGGTAAACTGGGTAAGGCTTGACTTGTAATTTCTGGTGCTGACAGTCTAACACTTTTCACCAGCAATAAATTAACTTAGGGAAAAAAAACCCTCGACAGTAGTGTAACTTTAAATATAAAAAGTTATAACATACTGTACTTTGGTATTAAATTCTAACAGAACAGCAGATTACAATAATAAAATGACAAAGAAAAATACACTTTCCACTTTTCAGGCACAACGAAAGCATTGCTCAAACATAATACACACAGCAGAACAGAGACCATGGTTCTTTTTAAAAATAAAGATTAGCTAAAAACATTTAAAAGGCTTTACACACAAAAAGCTCCTACAGGGTGGGCTCTCTGAATAATGATTCAAAACATTATCACAAAAGAATACGATTCTTTGTTATGGCTTTTATCAAGATGACTTCTCACACAGCTCTCCAAGTGAATTCAACCTTGGGAGCTAATCCTCCTGCTGACAAGTGTTAGTTTATGCTATTTGGACCTCCCGATCTCGAGTCTGAATGATGAAGGCTGGATCAAGACAATGTGGGTCAATCCAAGCCCTTCTTTGCCCCCTGCTTTGGCAGGGGAGTTGGACTAGATGATCTCTAGAGGTCCCTTCCAACTCCGACAATTCCTTGATTCCGTGACTTTTCTCCGATTTCAGCCCAGTGTTGGGTCACAAACGTCTGTGGCAAATCATTTAAACACATCGCTTTCCTCCCTGTGCCTAAACAAGGTGTTTCACTGCTCTGTATATACATTCCCTCATTCCTCATTCCAAGGATTTTCACATCAGTAAAACAGCTTTTTTTTTCTTTTTTTTTTTCCCTGTATTAAGTTGTAAAAGTGTTGCTATCAAATGCTGATAGAGATAGGAAGAGCACACCTGATTTACAACCTTATAGTTTAAGCTTTGATCATAGCCCAACGCTAATGCGTAAGGAAGGAAACCCGTGTCAGTGAGTACCCTGTTTCTCACTTCCAGAATGCAGTTGCATGGTATTAAGGCAAAAGACTGTCATTTTCTCTCTTGATATAAATTTCTCAGCCTTTGCAGTTGTTTCCAGCCTTCTCATCACTCATACTCTTGAATTTTTAAGTGTTCCTTTCTTTCCAAACACTGTACCATCTGTGGCCTTCAGGGACCGCAGAGTGTAGCAGGGACACCCCTCCCATTCAAGATTTCTTTAATCCTCTTGGTGAGCATTAACGATGTGAAGAAACAAGACTTCTGGTTCGAGGCCATAAGCATGAAACAAGCCGTATTTTTTACACACCTTAGGTTAGAGCTGTAGCTGAGCTGTTGTGTGTGCAAACTGCCACACAGCAAGTCTGGTGTAAATCATTAAGCAATTAAGCAAATGCTATGGTAGGAGCACAAAGGGATATATTTGTTTTTTGGTTTTGTTTTCTAATATCCTGTGTAATTCCAACCTTTGTGTGACTGATTAATTCAGTAAAAGGGAAAGTGTTTCCTCTCGCAACGCTGCTGAACTTTCTCCAGCCAAGGAATGGTGCCGTGTGTGCAACATAATTGCAATGGTTGACAGAAGCCAATTACGAACTAATTTTGAAGCCATTCTATCTAAGATGAAACAGAGACAGTGTAAATGAAATAAAACCAGAATAAATACATGGGAAGTATAATACTCTTTCAGGACAGCGCACAACAAATAATACCCAGGCAGAGAGAGTGGTAGAAATGCTGAAAATACATTGCACGTGTGATGCTGTATTGCCCAAAGTCCATTTTGCCCAAAGTCCTGGAGTTTTCCGTTACTCAGCACGGGACTCCCCATCTCACAGCCCCCCCTGCGAGTTACTCCTCTTCTTGCCAGCTCACCTCAGCTCTGAGAGGTGTGAGCAGGGGCTGAGCTCCGTGCCCATGGGTCACCACAGCCTGTCTCCTCTGGCTGTCCAAGGGCCGGTCGGGGACAGTTTTCACAGTAGCCTGGGAACCAAACCTTGGTGACTGCAGAGAGAGTCCACATCACTCCCGTTTCAGACAGGCACTCGTGTAGGTGTCAAAATACCACTCTTTCATCGCTGAACAGGGCTGGGGTTGAGGCGGTGAAGGTCACTGATTCTCTTGGTGAATTGTTATAGTTTGAGCTCTGGGAATGCAAGTGATTCACGTTGTTGTTAGTGGTATTTACATCCTTGCACCGGGCAAAGGCTGGAGTAATATTGATTCACGTTACAAATCTCATCAGCGAGTAAACAAATGCACTGTTTGTGAAAGGCAATTCATGAGAGGAAAAAAATCTGTAAAAAAAAAAAAAAGGCTTAGCCACGCCATCATGCTGCTTCTCTTTTCGGGTCAGAAATAAGATTTCTGATCTGTCAGTGCAGCGGGCTCATTCCTGCCAGTGATTTCCAGTCGAGTTGTGCCCTTCCCTTGTCGTCACCAGCCACCGGGGTCAGCGTGTGGAGTCGGAGCTGGAGCTGCTGGTGGCGTTAGGCTGTGTGAGGTGTGAGGGAACCCTGCTTGCTCTTCTGCAGCGGTATTGACTCTGAAGCAGTGATGGCAGGAAAGCTTGGGTTTGTCAGCACATTACCATGTATGTGGAAGACGCACAGGAAGGAGAAAGCACCATCACAAGATGCCATAAATATATTCTGCCATGATGTATGGGTTTTTCATGTGTCTACTTGCAATTTTAACCAAGGGAGCACTACTGAGACCCTGGTGGACCTCTTCTCAACTTCCTCCAATCCTCACATTGGCCATGAGGAAATAAGCCAAACTGCCTGCTTTGGAAGAGGATGCAAGGAGAATACCTTTGCTTCCCTCCGGCTGGCACAGAACTGATTGCAAGCTGAGACATCCTCTTTATCCTTTACAAGTGTTTTATAAGTTTCTGCCCCTTTAGCTTTAGGACAGGCTGAGCATACCTAAAAGAATGTAGGAACTTCAAGAATACAGATTTCAGTAATCTTTTCTTTTAAGCAAAAGACATTATTTAATGCATCAGTAATTTATCCTTTTGAATTATTCCAGCAGAATTACGTAAGATACAGGAGTGCCTGCTGAAAGAAGCAATGAAGGAAATACTGAAGCAACACTAGTCTGTGCCTGAAGAATTGTGTGCTATTATTTTTGCTCCTGCATAGACTTTAAGAGTTGTTTAAACTACATAAATATCCAAGATTCCCAAGCTAGTGAGCCAAGCGATGTCGTCCTGGAGATGGAAGCGATGCAGCTGCATCAGCATGGCGCTGTGCTCAAGCCAAGAAGCACTGTCAGACAGCTAGCACAGCAGCGCTGCTTTGGGGTCCACACCAACATACAAACCTTCTTGGAACTCACTTCACGGTTTCTCAAATAATGCTGAATTTTAACAAGTAACCTTCAAGGCCAACTCCATGAAGACATTTGACTGCCTAAGCTCCCACCGATTTTCAGGACCTAGGCATTTGTCCTTTCGCCTTGTTGGCTTAGAGGCTACGGCTTCATCTTTCTCTTTCACCTCAGCTGTATATCTCTTCAGAGCAGGGTTCATTTCATACTATATGATACATCGTTGCGCAACAGCCACTTAATTTTGATGGAGGCCCCTGACTTCTAGTGGACTTTAAATAACAGTAACAATTTGGCTGAGCTTATAAACCACCAACGCACGGGAATGTCAGGAAAGAACAGACAAACTGCAGGAAAAGAAGGCATTCATGCTTTTATGCATCACTGGAAAGTTCTCTTGAGGGCAAAAAATGAAGGAATATTTTATTTAAATTATTCACCCACTCTTTAAAGCAAGATAATGGGAGCTTATGTGTGCTATCCATCAGTGTCAATTCACTAACTGCAGGAAGGGCACTCAGCCTATGGGCTTCATGTTCCACCCGTCTTCAATCCAGCTTTACTCATGCTTCAGCAGAGACAAAATTCAGGGGTTTGACAGCTGCTTTCTACTCTTTTGTGGTTAGGAACAGTTATTACATTTAAGTGGTTATCTTCTGAAATGCTTAGACAACCATCCTCCAGCATTTATTGCAATTGATTAGAAAATTATTAAATTAATTTTCAGAACTCATGAGCTTTAAGCCCAAGCATGACTACTTAGGATTTTTATCAATAAACCACAATAATCAGATTTCTAAAGTTATAGTCCAGCTTTTATTGATTTATATTTTGATAAATGGAAAATAGTAAAAAATGCAATTACAACAGACAAAATTAGAGCTTGACCACAGATGCTCACATAGAGGACAAGGAGGTCACAGCTTCTTCCTGTACAGTTAAGTGTGATCACCACTCACACATTTCTTGCTCTAGCAAGAAAGCACTGCAAGCAGCTTGAAAATGCCGGTATAAATTTCACTGCCGGGAAGATCCTCCCAGGAGATTTTCAGCATCCCAGCTGCATCTCTTCCCTGCTTTATTCCCCTCAGCAGAGTGAGGGGCGGGCAGCAGCTCAGCAGGCTGTACATCTTCCAATGAATGTCTCCATCTAGAAGAAATTTCCAGCAGATTAATTTAGATAGTGTCAAATTGTTGGTGTCCCCTGGGAGAAGAACGGGCCAGTGAACATGGGCTGGTAGGTTCAGCTACCTACACAACCAGAGAAAGAGAAGAATTTACACACCACCAAGTAATTCTAGCAGCAGTGCTCAATGGCAAGAATCATTATTAAAAGGCTTTCGCTACACAACCCATTGGCGTGCTCAGGGTTTTATACAGACTTGTCTTATTGTTGTGCAACTGGAGAAGTGTAGTAATATCTGCAGTAAGAAATTATTAATATTTGCTGATCTTTCTGATGTTGTCGTTGCTCTTGTGATTGCTGTCACGGTTCTTGCCCTGGAATATTGTATAGGAATGATCTTGTTCAGTTGTAATTGTGGAGAGTCACAACCTTTGTAGTTCTTTTTAGAAACAGACATTTCCTGTTGGTAAAGACACCAGAACCATCCCCCAGGCAAATGAACTCAGGGGTAGAAATATAGAAAGAGCTGAAGCCCAAAGCCCTGTGAAATCTTCATAACAGGATTTTTTTATTGAATTCCTCTAAAAGTTCAGCTTTGGCCTTTTGCTAGAGGGAATTTCTAATGTTTGGTTTATTTTGATTTTTTTTTTTTT
Organism: Limosa lapponica baueri; assembly: GCA_002844005.1. Taxonomy (NCBI): domain Eukaryota; kingdom Metazoa; phylum Chordata; class Aves; order Charadriiformes; family Scolopacidae; genus Limosa; species Limosa lapponica. The sequence goes on from KZ505814.1 coordinate 115,438, forward strand.
TTTAGATAAATGACCAAGGTCTGGCTGGAAAAGGATCTAACCTCAATGCATCTTGGAAGATGCAATTTTTAATATTATAGATCCTGGGTCCTAGGTCCTATATATTCTTCCATTCTGTTACTATTAAAACAATGTTTAACTCATTACCAGGACTGTCTTCTATTCAGCAGTAATAGCAAATGCAAAAATATAACTAGAGAAACATGTGCCAGAGAAGTGTTTAGTCTGTTAGATGCACACCACTAATACACATTTTTAATTTCATTTTTTTGTTTTACTCATCTAGTTACCCAGCGACACTAAGGAACTGGAAGGCACTTGGAGAACTGAAGCTGAGGTGGGGACAAAGCCTCCAGTGAGCAAGAAGTATTTGAGCACATCCTCGTGATACGCTCATGAACATATCCTAGGTATACACCACTGGTGAGGAACCCTACCAACACACAAGAATTGACCTTCAGAAGCAAAAGCATGAACTAAAGCGTTACCTGCTGTAACAGCCACACAACTGTCACTAACTGATGGCTTTATCAATTCATAGCCTTCACAGATAAGGTAGCATACACTCTTCAGGACTGACATCAGTGCAGTTCCTCTAACTAAAAATAATACCTGGTATTGTCATGCAGTCAGGTTGCAATTTAATATGCAGATTTTAAAAGTCCCCCTGCAAGAATGGGGGAAGACACGTAACTAACAGCAGCAGTCACAAATAAATAGCGAATGCTTCTTGTAGAACATAATATATCAAATGTTGCCGTGCTTTTGAGCTAAAAGTGGCTAATATGAAACAGTGCCTCTCTCACTGTTACCTGCTTACAATCGGTTACTTTGAATTACTAACCTGAAATGATTTTTGGAAATCATTGTGTAACCGTAACCCTTCCAAGCCTGTCAAGCAGCTATCACATAACCCGTGAGATGACACTGAACTCAGGGAAGGGATAAGTTACCTGTGGCTACCTCTGATGTTGTCTGTATAGTTATACCTTAGATACTGACAAAGTGGCTATTTGTTTTTGTTTTTAAGGTAGTAAACATACTATGGAAGTAGATGTAAAATCACTACTTTGTCATTCGAGGGATCTACTTTCAGGACACTCACTTGCAAGTAGCTTATTTCCGTGATCATGGCCTGATTCTCCAAGGTGTTAAAGGGGAACATCTTAAACTGAGACACGCTCGGCTCCTGTATCATTCTCTGACTTCTGTGGAGGCTCACGATGCTCATTATTTTGCGGGATGAGGCTTCTCAATCTTAAATGCATGAGTAATTGTTACAATTAGCAGATAGTTCCTATGTGAATGCTTTGTTGAATGGAGCCTAAGGTAACTTTCAATTTTACACCTGTCAGCAAACTATTAGAGATCCAAGCTAACATTTTTGCATAGCATCAGCAGAACTATTTATTATATCTCTGGAAAGCCGTTGCTGGTAACTCTCAAGGAAAAAGGAACTCAGACTTGAGTTTTGGATTGCACATCAAACCCAGTGTCAGTGTTTTAATGTGCAGCAAAGGAGAGATCTTGACGAAATAAACAGTGCCATCGCACCAGGAAATATCTCCACTGAGCCCTGGAGAGCTGGATGAAAGGGCAGGAGGCGTGCTGCCTTGCCCTTCAGGCTCCTCAAGGCCCTTCTGAACTTTCAAGCATGACCCACCTCTTATCTGCCAGTTTCCAAAGAAACAGCCAAGCTGACAAGCAGCATGGTTGAGAAGAGAGGTCTGAGTAATGGAGATTCCTGAACACATCTCAATCTGACATCTTTATTATTAAGATTTATACCGTTGTCATGACTAGACATGAAAAAGGACAAGGGTCTATTATATAGGTATATTATAAACATATAAAAATCATGTCTGGACCAAAAGGGTTTAATGGGTTGCTAATCACTTTGAAAAACCTAGATTTTACTGTTTTTAACAGATGATCATGACAATCATGTCACTGCATCTTATTTTGCCCAAATAGCTAACTTATTTATCTAACTGATAAGCAAAATTGAACATAGGAGGAAAAATTTATTTATTGATTCTGCATGCACATAACATTAGGCATTAGATTTTCTCAATTTGATTTTGTAATTGAAAGAAAAAACATTTGCAGGTGATGCAAATTCAATTATTCCAAAAATTAAAGCACAGCTATGTTAAGTAGTAACACCTACTTGTTTCAAGAAGCAATGTTTGTTCTACAACAGGTCATATAGCAGCAGCAGAAGAAGACTGCAGAGGAACAATTCATTTTTCAATGTATGATGTGAATCCATGCACTGAAATACAAAAGATTAATCATTTAGCTATCTGGAAAAAAATGCCCAGACAAATTAATTGCTAGAATCTGAAAGTCAGGAGACTAATCCAATTAAACATGTAAATGGGATACCTATGGTGTTCATTTGCAGTGTCCTTCAAGCTAATAATTAAATGATGGATTTTAAAACTAATTGCTAAGAAAAGTGTCAGCTGTTAGCCTAAAATTCAGAGTGCCTTTAAACTTGTGCTGCCAGATTACTCCTTGAATGACAAAGTCAACTCCGCTCCGAACCTTCACCTATTCCCAGCTCAAGGTACTGGACAACAAAAATTCTGTCTTCCACTGTGGAAGGTTAGATGGATAGAATTCCTCTGAATGTGTATTGTCACATGCGTTCAGAATCCTGAACGTTTGGCAAATAATCACATTCAGGGCACTGAATGAGACCACCCTTTCAGTGGCAAAATAGTGGTGACCAGAGCGGTGCGGTACCTTTCTCAGGAACTACCAGGACCAAGAAGCAGTTGCACAAATTAATTTCTACAGCTTGGTCTCTAATTGAAGCAATCATGGTCTACAGAAAAGGCACATAATGACCACTAGTTATGTTCTGCTGTTGTGTCTTATGACTAATTGATCTCATTTACCTTGTCAGCTTTAAGTATGGAAAAATCCCATCTTTCCCCACAAATTCTTGGCATTAGTCTTAAAATCACGAGTTTTAAACAGAATCTATGTATTTAGGACTCAGAGATCAGAACCCCAAGGTTTGACAACCCTGGCAAAAAGTAAAACAACATTTTGTGGCGTCACATGACTGCAGCTGCCTTTCACAAGAGGAATTATTCTCCAAAACTGATGGAAAAAAAAAAATCTGTTGCTTTCAAATAATATTTTTACCTGAAAATTCCTGAATAATGTTGGCAGTGGTTTACTGATAATAACCAACTGAGCAAATTTGACTGTGTAAATGTTCTTGCAAGTAGTTACAGTTTTAATTGTCATACTGCTGCTTTCAGGATAAAAAAAAATCCAGCTTACCTGAGTACCCAGTGCTGCATATAGAAAACCAGTGGTTTTCATTATTTTCACTGACTTCTACTTTTTCCCATCTTAAGTTTCTATGATTGCCAGTTAACTATTTCAGCAATACCTCTTCTTGGTGGCCTGGGGTAGACCTCTCAACATACTGCTAGGTTTAATGCCTTTAAATAAGCACTATTCCATTGAAGCTCATGAAGTGAGGCTATATTACATCATTTGCCCATCTGAAGTTGTTTTGCTTCAAAAGCACTTTTACGGCCATTCATATATGTCATTTTATACAGATTTGCAAGCAATAAGCAAAGTCAATGAGATTCATGCAGACTCAAGTTACAACAATGACCATGCAGCTTTTCTACCAGGGGTGATAAGAACAGGAAGAAAAACAGAAAAATATCCTCTTCTCATCATGATTTAGCTATGCCAAAGGGGTAACATTTGAATAAAAATGTTGCTTGAAGTCCTAACTCATGCATTACAAAGTGTGTGAAAGATGTGTAATGCAGAATGAGTTGTTTCATCTTCAGGCATCATGAATTTCTAGGTGATCTGGTGTCAGTTTGTGAGTAATCTTTTAGCAGTTCACGTCCCTGAGTTCTGTTGTTGTTGTTAAAGCCCATTTACTGCATTTTCTTCCATATACATGGTTTCCTACTTCACATAAACATATGAAACCCTGCCTAAGCTTTATTTTTTTTTTTTCCAAAAATGCAAATGATACTACAACACAGGAATATTGTTGAAGCCTGATATCATGGTTATTTTAGGTACCTTCAGCTGCATTGAATAGATAGCACATGGCACAAACATGTCTGAAAATAAAGAGCAATGATGGCATCTGTGAGAGTGCAGTGAGGACAGTGACACCTGTGAGAGAGTGAGTGAGCCCAGAAGTCTTCACAGTGCATCCAAAAAGAAGTGATTTTCCAGATGAGTAGATGGCTTTCCTAGGAAACTGATAATAGGAAGTAGCCCTGTAAGCCACTGTTCTAGCTGCTATTGCTTGTGGTGATCAATAGTTATATCCATAATCAGTTTGCAAAGGTCTGATCACAGAGCTTTATGCTCAGCATTTTCACTTTCTTTTCTCTGTTGAAAGACGAGTGTTTCCAGTCGTCTTAATTATGAGAAAAGTACAAAATGAACACAATCAAACAAGGAGTATGACTAGTTTTCCAGGAGTCTGGGGACAGTACCAAGTACTAATGCTTCAGCCAAGTTCCTGGCATGTACAGATGTCACCCCCCAAATTAGAAATATTCCCAACGTTTATATAGTTTTGGATGGTAAAAACACCTAGGGGACCCACTCTTGTTTTCTGAAGAATGCTATAAACATGCAATTCTTTCTTGTCTTGCATACCCCCTAGAATTCATAATACTTTCTAGAGTTCTTTTGCTTCATTGAGGAACCAGACATTTGGGGATTTTAGTCTTCTCGCTCTGTCTGGAGCTGCATCTAATCCTACAATGAGGAAATAATTAGATCACAGCAGTCACAGCACACCCAGCAGAAGCACTGTTATAAATGAATACGTCTAATTGAAAACAGTCCAACTATACCACTTGATAATCAATTAAGAAGTTCAAATGGCTGTGGGCTTGGCTGTAAAGACAATACGGAGTCAAGAAGGTGGAGTACATCAGGTTAGAGTAAAAGCTATCCTTAAAATTAAATCACTTTGAAATGATTAAGATGCTTGATCTGAATAAAATATGTCCACTTATGAGCCTCAGTCTGTTTGGGAAGAGAGATGTGGTTAATACTTCAACAATGGGTAAGAGCTGGCATTGCTGAAGCAGGTGCTCATGTTCTGAAGAGTACCTGAGCCCCATGACTGCCAGGAAGCTACTTGATCGTCTCTGAAGGCCTACTCCGTGCAGGAGTGTCCTCAGTGCAGATAAAAATGGACGAAGTTAGTGAAGCTCCTGCCTACAGGCTGGCACATTTGCTATTGGATTATGTGAGAGCCCTGCACCCAGTCTGGTCTGACCAGAATTGTAGGACAGGAGTTTTGTCATGTAAGCATCTACAAGGAAAACTACTTGGCACTAAACTTAGAATTGCTCAAGTGATTTAAATTCTTTTTTCTCTGAGACACAACTTCAAAGTGGTATTTGTAAATGTCTTTACTTTTTTTCTTCTATAGTTAATTCTAGGAAAAAACCCACTCAACTGCTTTGACTGTTTTCTCTCCATCTTCCATGTCATATCTGGCTTCTAAGGTCATACACAGCTCTAGCTTAGACAGAAGTCACACTACCAGAGCACATAGAATCATAGAATGTTTAGAGTTGGAAGGGACCTTAAAGATCATGGAATTCTCTCCTTTAGGTACTGGAAGGCTGCTGTAAGGTCTCCCAGGAGCTTTTTCTTCTCCAGGCTGAACAACCCCAACTCTCTCAGCCTGTCCTCTTAGGAGACATGCTCCAGCCCTCGGACAATCTTCATGACCCTCCTCTGGATTTGTTCCAACAGTTCCATGTCCTTCTTATGTTGGGGGCCCTAGAGGTGGACACAGCACTCCAGGTGGGGTCTCACCAGAGTGGAGCAGAGGGGTAGAATCCCACCCCCCAGCCCTGCTGGCCACACTTCTTTTGATGCAGCCCAGGATGTGGGGGGCTTTCTGGGCTGCCAGCACAGGTTGCCGACTCATGTTGAGCTTCTCATCCACCAGCACCCCCAAGTCCTTCTCCTCAGGGCTGCTCTCTGCTATATTGCCTTCTCCTACTAAAACCTCAGTCCACAATGCATTCTCAGAACTCCTCTCTTTCCAAACAACGTTTTGTCTGCCAAGTAACTTAAAGTTCAATCCTTTTGTCCCTTTATGCTGAACGTCTCCCCAGTGGTATCATCCTTTCCTGTGCCTGAATATTACTCCTGAGTGCTGCTGCTCTGAACTTGATTGTAAACTCCTTTCCCATGATTTGGGAACATTTCTGGTGCTAACCAAAGGGAAAACATCAGACAGGTAAAATGTCTGAAGTTTCTTCATGATTTCCTTTGTCTCAAGAAGGCAGTGTTGCTGCAAAAATTACAGCTCTTGAAGCACTTTATTAGCTTCAAGGTATCCCAGTGCCTAGGGTGTGCCATGAGCAGGTAATACTAGGAGCCAAATATATAGTTAGAGTTTTAACAAGTATTCTGCAAGGTTGCTTATTTTCTTGCCTATGTCTCCACTAAGGTTTCTTACAAGGAAAAAAATATTAATTATAGAGTGCAATACTTCAAACTATGCCTGTTGATATTTTCATTCCTCACAAGCACTACAGATATAATCTCGAACAGATATATACAGATATAATTTCGAATGCTTATTCAAACAGACCGAGTGTTTTGAGATTCATCCTTTTCTAGAAATCAATTGAAAGTATGTATTTCTGTGACTATTTTTATGTACACACACAATAGGTATCTAGGTGGCGTGGACTAGTGCCCGGACTGCTGCCTTCCCCTGCTCTGTGCATCTGCAGCGCCAGAAATTTGGAGCCTGCAGTCTGGTGCGGCGAATTGCCCACTGTATTAGGGAGCCTTGCAGTCACTTTACAGCATCGCTGGGCAGGATGGGGTAACGCGGTGGCGCACATCCACACCACCGGTCAGCAAAACGGTAAACTTGGCTCAGGAGAAGCGATGTAAAGCCGGGTTTTCTCTGCACTGTTCCCTGAAGTTGGTATCGTGTATGTGCGTCTGTGCTGTATGTACGCGGGGGCTCCTCTTTCATGCAATAAACATTCCACTCGCTTGTGAAACATTAGTTTTCTCAACACGCTTCAATCATGCTTCTGATGTGCTCACACACATCTGGTTACCTAACTGTTTACCATGGTTAGGAAATCATGGTTAGCTAGATTAGTTAGAGATCAGTTATAGGTATCCTAGTGTTCCTAAGCCTTTTTGCTAATTACTCAAAATTACATAATTGCTTTCATTACCATCATTAATTCCCAATGCTTAGCTGTATTTACAAATGCACACTTAGACAGATTCATAACTTCCCTTCCACTCTTACCAGGGCTGCAATCAAATCACACATTCCTTTCCTTAGCCTTAAGTAATCCCAAATCCATACCATCTCTGCAATACAGCAAAGTGTCTTTGGTGAACTGTATTTTGCAATTATCATAGAATCATAGAATGGTTAGAGTTGGAAAGGACCTTAAAGATCATCCAGTTCCACCCCGTGCCATGGGCGGGGACACCTCCCACCACACCAGGTTGCTCCAAGCCCAGTCCAACCTAGCCTTGAACCCCTCCAGGGATGGGGCAGCCACAGCTTCTCTGGGCAACCTGGGCCAGGCTCTCACCACCCTCACAGCAAAGAATTTCTTCCTGAGATCTCATCTCAATCTCCCCTCTTTCAGTTTAAACCATTTCCCCTCATCCTATGGCTCCCCTCACTGATCAAGAGTCCCTCCCCATCTCTCCTGTAGCCCCCTTTAGGGACTGGAAGGGGGTCTAAGGTCTCCCTGGAGCCTTCTCTTCTTCAGGCAGAACAATCCCAACTCCCCCAGCCTGTCTTCAAAGGAGAGGTGCTCCAGCCCTTGGAACATCTTTGTGGCTCTCCACTGGCCCCGAGTAGTATTGTGAATGTGAATACCTGACAGTATTCACACAGGTTGTCAAGTGTACTGGTCTTTTTCACTGCTACAAGACTACATCAACTCAAAACTAAGAGAAACAGGTAATAATTCTCTTCTACGCCCCTTCTCCCCAGATTCACGAATTACGTAAAAAGCCACAGGCAAGTGCCACGCAGAGGTGACTAGTTTACCTGCCAAATGGTTGAAGGCACGTGTGGAACCCCAGCAGGCGCGGTCGCATCAGAAGTCTTGGCACTTCCTTCCCGTCGGTTCCCCTGTTCCCTGCCGACCCAGCGGCAATCCCTTGCATTACCCAAGGCAAATGCTGAGTGACGGATGCTGATCTTTCCATGCCCTGTGCACCTACTTGATGGACTGGTGTTACCCTTACGCTTTTGTGTCCTCCTGCTGTTTGACACTGCTTGCCCATTAGCACTTTCCTCCTGACCCATTTTTTTGTTTGAGATTCAGCCCCCAAATTGATTCTTTCCTTCGAGCTCATGGTTTGAAAATAAAGCTTGCTTCCTTTCCCTAAACTATTCCATGTAAACTGCAGTACACCTGCTGCTTGGGAACATGGAAGAGTTTCTTGGTTTTTGGGGGTTTTTTTTGGTGGGGGGTAGGTGGGAAGGAGGATATAGCTAACAGCATGTTAGCTCTTGACTTGCATACCGTGACAAATGCTCTCAAAGAAGTGCTAGTGCGATGGGGAAGAAGGGGCACTAGTTCTGTGGAGATCTAATGTCCAGCTCTTGCTGTCACCTGAAGCAATTTTTCAGCCTCTGTACCTCATTTCATACCTATAACAATACTTGTTCCATTGATTATCACAGGTTTTAATTAACTCAATTCATAAACAACTAGGGGGTGATTTAGTAAAATGCATTCAGAAAATTGAAGAACTATTAAGAAAGCTTATCTGAAAGCTTTGTGCTAAGCTTTCAGCCTTGCATTATTTTCAAGCTACTGCAAACAAGAAAACAAGCAACCCTTGAGTGAAGGACAAGCCCCAAACAGTCCTTAAGAATGTGTTCCCATAGACCTTATTTTGGGTGCAACCTTCTGTCAAGATTTTCTAACAGAATACCTCTTACCATTGGGAAGAAAAGTTGGGCATCATAGTCTGGTTAAAACTGATAGATCTGAAATGGCAGCTTGGAATTTAAACATTTATTTGGACGTCCCTCTAGATGCTGCCGTGTTTTCCCTGCTGGGTGGCGGGGGCACTGGGACACGGCTGGAGCAGAAGGCAGCCCACCCTCCCCTCGCAGTCACAGAATCACAGAATGATTCGGGGTTGGAAGGGACTTCTGGAGATCATCTAGTCCAACCCCCCGCCAAAGCAGGTCCACCCAGAGCAGGTGGCACAGGAACGTGTCCCGGTGGGTTTTGAATGTCTCCAGAGACGGGAGGATGCTGCCTTGTCTCAGACCAAGCGTAGGTCCCAGAAACGCCCCTCAGTCTGTCTAGGGGAAAGCCACTTGCCCTTATCCATCACATCAAGGGGTGAAGCTATCAGAAAGCCACCTGTCTGGAGTATGTGGGGCCACCGCTGGATGGGATTAGTTACGTCTCAGCATTGCACAGCCCATTGACAACCGCTACTCCTGCCTGCTTTGCCCCATTCTTAGGCAAAGGAGATTTCTCAGGGGCAGAAGAGTACCTGGAAAGCACCAAGGATTAAGCCTCATGTTCAAGGAGATGGAAAAATACATCTTAATCATTATTTATCTTCCCACACTAAAAGTGTATTCAGGTGGCCTGTATTTGTCATTACCCTCTTGTTATGAGGGATGAATAACAGAACTTTACACTGGGATAAAACCCACTTTCCTGTAGACATAAATTCCCACATGAAAAAACATATCCAGAATTTTCCAAAACCAAGGAAGTACTAAAGAGCTGAACAAAATCATACTATTCCTCCTCTGACTTCTTCCATAGTTGGGATAAGGCATTTTAGAAAAACATCTGCAGTCACATTGAAGCACGTGGAGACTGACAAATGGTTTTAAATATTGAAAAACCACTTCTCTTACAAGGGATCCACTTCTCATTAGCTAATCTTGCCTCCATTTTGTGCTGGCCATCTTTGATGGAAGCACTGACTCCTCACAGAGACTTCAACCAGGAATTTAGATGTCACTAATTCTTCTTTCTTCTGAGAAGGATTGCTAGAGTAAATGAAACTGTAGGTGAATATTCTCTACCCACTGGAAAAGAACTTGTAGGATTTGAGTGAGACTGTTTTGTACAGCACACTCACTTTCAAGATGCTGCGTGCAAGCATCTCTTGTACATCCAAATCAATACTTGTATAGAAATTTTGTAGTGTATTTGTCATTAAACTAAATATGCTTGCACTTAGGTATTTATAATTCCAGGCCTTGTTGAACTATTTAATGTTCCAGATTGTCAGGGTCATGTTTACATCTTTGATTTTCTGGACCCACTTGTTTCATTAAAAAAAAAAAAATAAAAAAATCAGTACAGTCCTTGATGATTGACATTTCTTTATATAGATTGTAGAGTTAGATGTCCTTTAGATATCTACTGTGCCAGTGAAGCGGCTCAGTCACAGGTCAAATGACGTCAGTGAGATCACCAATCATAAATACTTGGATACTCAGTATAAGGATAAAGGGCTCTGTGTTTCCAAAAGGGTACATATACCCTCAAGGTTGTTCCAGGTTTGGCATCCAGAAATGGAGGCACCTAACGCTTTCGAAATTCAAAACTTTTGAAATTCACTGCTCCTTGGTGGTTTATTCAAATCTGCCCTGTCTGGCCAAGGATGTGGGTCGCAAGGGTGAAACTCCTGCTGAGACCAAGTCACACCTCTGCTCCGGCTGCAAATTTCAAACACAAGTAAATAAATATTAATTGCAATTTGTCTCACCTCCCTGTGCTTTGTAAAGCACATGCGCACAAAGATTAACTTTGTTAAACTGATCAGGCAGGAAGCTGACTCTAATTCAAATTCCTGGGCTGTGTTTTAGAGGAAGGGACTTGGCTTTTCTGCCACGTCTCCATTGAAGAGTCAGAGCCCAGGGGGCAAAGGAAGCTTCTGATCCCTGCCCCAAACACCCTGTAGCACAAGCTGTGGCCAGGCAGGGACCTCGGCACCCCAGCTCTGGCACTTTGTGTCCTTAAGGTGGCAGCAGCCATCAAAAAGGTGGCTTGTGTGTGTGCTTGATTTGGGGTTTTTTTGTTTGGTTGGTTCGTTTTGTTTTGGGGTTTCATTTTTTTTGGGTGGGGGGGACCTGGAGACGCAATCTTAAAATTGGAAAAAAAAGAGAGAGCTAATTCTTCAGAGTTCCTTCTTTAATCTTCAATTTTCTGCTCAGCAGAATCATATTCATAGCCAGATTATTCATTATTAAGAGCTTATTTCAGAGCAAACCCTGTATGTCAGTAGATTAGGACATTGAGGAAGATTAGCTTCTCACCGTAGGTGGTGGGAGTAAGTTCTTTATCTTATCATTAGCATGGACTTTCATGGGTTTTGATGATAATTATTAATTCTACCAGCAGACTTCCACGTAGGGATTAAAATGCAGATAGGTGTCATTTAAGTAGCATAATCAAGCTGGAAGTGAGGGGTTTGCAGCAGGCAAATCCTCTGCTTTATGACAGTCAGTTTCATTTTTGGACTTTTCAAACTCGTTTTGTTGCTTAAAAATGGGTTTGTTTGCTTTCGTGTTCCTGTAATACAATTTTATGAAGTATTTTTCTCCGCAGAGAAAAATATTGTTAGTATTCAGGTGAACTTTTATTCTGTTTAGTATAAATGGCATGTAAAATTCTTAAACACTGTTTCTGCACATCCTGGCATTGTTGTAAGTGGAAGCCAAGCATATAGATGAAGAATTACTGAATGAATTCAAATGAAATAAATCCCCCCTTCTCTCTTTCTTTCCCCCCACTTCTCTGTCACGTTTTTCTTTTTTTCTGACGTGTTTGGGCTTTATTCTCTCTGTGAATGTGCATTAGTGACATGGTTCTGAATATATAAGAATCCAAGAGTTTGTCCTAGTGTCAAGGTGAACACTCTTAGAACATCAGAAAATTTCAGCTTGCCACATTTCTGAATAATATGAACCAAGCAGCAAAGAAAGAATAGACAATATTTCATCAGCAAAAGCCTTTTAGTTAGATTTTAGATCAAAACCTCAGCAAAGCAGGGGTCGGCTTCATTGCTAAAGAGTACAGGTGTTTGGCTGCACAATGACACTGAATGATAATATTGTGTATTGTTGAAGTGCTCCTAGAACTCTGATTTTACAAAAAGTAAAATGCAGGAAGGGGAGGAGCAGACACAGCCCTGGGGAGAACATGCAGCAGCAGCAGCAGCTCGTACATACAGCTGCAGTGAAGATGGCTGGTTGGCAGGTGTTTCTGTTTTAAATTTGATAGTAATCAGGTCGTTGATATGATGAACTGCTCTTGGCACAGGTGGTGGTTACACCCTTACCTGGAGATTTCTATCACCCTTACCTTTTTTTTTTTTTTTGCCTCTCTCTTGCCTTTCAGCATACATTGCATACTCTCTGGGGAGGGTTTGGCTTTTCCACATTTCTATACACCATCCAGCGTGGCAGGTCAGGCTGTCTTGGAAAGCTCAGCAATTAACGATGGGGATATGTATTTAAGCTGCATATGAGAGGAGGCAGAGCTGAGTGTTTGGTCCCCTGCCTCTGGTTATGCAAGGGCTTTGAAGGTGGCAGTATTTTTGAGGCTGAGAATTGGCAGTATTGCAGTGTTGCTATAAACGGAGGTAAAATTCATGGAGCTATTTCAAAATGCTAATTTGGGTAAATGCTTAGAAACCTGTGCAAATAGTTTGTCCAGTGTCACACAGAAAATTGATAGTACACAGAGGGCCTAGAGTCCCCCCAGACGCTGACCTCTAACAGCAAAATACGATGTAGATAATCTCGATGTTCCCATGAATTTCTGCACGCTAGTGTGTGATGATGATAGCAGCTCCTTTCTGACTCCTTTTGCATTTTTAAACACACAGCTATGCCCACAGTGTGTCCTGCTCCTTGCTCCACGGTTCCTGAAAGCCATTTCTTGGTATTTTTCTGGTGGCATAAAGAATACTGCCTCAGGCAAACAGCATATGCAGGGCTCATAGAGCTGCCAGGGGAGCTTCTGACGTGTTCTTCTCCCATCATCTGAGAACATGCTGCCAGGCACGTGCATGCAGATTGGGCAAGCTTTGTACCAGAAAAAAAAACCCCAACAGCTGAAGCTTAAGAGTAGTGGAGAACCTTATTTTCATTAAGATGTACCCTTAATGAGGATAAAAATGCTCATTTTGAGGCAGTGAATGCACAAAAATAAAAAAAAATTCCATGGCTAGTATGGCGTAGGGGATCGGAGTCACACTTCTCTCCATGTAAGTGCAACTATTAAAACATATATTATGCTTTAATTCATTCCTATCTGAGGGATGTCATAACTAAACAAAAAGTGCATCAGGGATTAAAATACGTCAAAACCAAACTATTCATATTGCTCGCTGTCATCACTTAACTTAGAATTAATTGAAAGTTCGTGCGGTTTTTATTCTGAGTGTTTTCAGCAGCAAAAGAATTTGAGCTTTTTCTTCTGTGACAGGGCAGCAGCAAATCAATTCTGATCAGTAGATTTACCTGCCTGTTAAGTCGGGTGTTGTAAGCCCTCATGATTTAAGAGCTCTAGCTGCTGTTGTGCATATGTGAGAAACCCACGTGTATCTCCAAGGGCTGTTAATGCTGAAGAGTTTTCTGTGCTGTTCACTCGTCCCAAGGTTCAGGTCATATCTCATTCCTCTCTTAATGATATGATTTTATGGTGCCAAATCCAAGACGAATTAAAACTTGCTTGCACTCACTGGGACCAAATTCTGCTGCCATTTAAAACTGAATGAATTCAGAGTGATTTTTGGAAGTTTTCCATAAGTATCAGCAGAAGCATAATTTCTTCAGAGGGAGCTCAGACTGAACAGAAACCAAGTGAAGACTTTGGGAAGTTTGACTGTTATCGTACGCTACTCAACCCCAACTCTGCAGCCTGCCCTTAAAAAAACAAATATGCACAGAATACCTGGATCCTCCCTTGTGTCGCTTCTATTGTCTCAGAAGAAGAACAATCTGTGGAGCTGGAAGAACTGCTTTCGATCTTCCCAGTGAAAGTGGAGAGGAAAATTGTTTGGCATGCTTGGGGAAGGTAGAATTTGATGCCATGCAAGGCAGTAAGGGAGAAGGTGATGAAATTAGAGCGGGGAAAGACACAAAGATGCTAGCCTTGCTAGAAGTGAGGGGAGTGAAGCAAGGAGGGGGAATAACAGGGGCACACAGAGAGAAGAGGGAAATGAGAAAGCCTCTGTGTCAAGAAGTCTGAGCTTAATAGGAAGGGAAAAAGGACAGAGAAAGTATTCAGAGACTATGTGATATTTGACTTGGGAAGATCCAGAGACTTTCAGCAGAGACAAGGTAGAAAGCAAGGCCAGAAGACGAGAAGGATGTTGCTCCCATCATGATAATACATAGTCACTTACAGTAATCTTGATTTTGAAACATTAATTTATTTTTAACTGTTTACTTGATGGAAATCTACAAAAGCCTTACTATTTTATGTGGGTTTTTTAAAATGCTTCCCCTAGGCTCGAATGTGTCCTCGAGATATTTTCAGAGCTTTCCATCTGTTTACCAAACAATTTCCTCTTGAAACTTAAAAGTTGAAGATAATTAGGGTTAATACGTGTGTGTTCTCTCTGTGCCCTTTCCACAGGCAGTGAGTACGCTATTGCAGAGAAGGAGGCTTGGCTTAGATTGCAAACTCGGACTGAACACACATGTACAGATGAGCAAACACATATATTTACTTAAATATACTCTACACGATAATCATGTATACACACTAATATACTCCTATAAATTACTCAATATATGAGGAAGTGGTAACAGTATAAACACACAAATAGAAGGATAGTGATAAATTGTGTCCCTGGGCTCTTTGTTAATGGGGGTATCAGTTGGGAGTACCAGTAACTAGCTTTAAATGGCTTTTACCAGGCAGTTTAACTGGGGTTGTTAAGGTACCCTGTTAACTTAGAGTAGCTCGAGGAAATATTTCAGCTACAAAGAAGTTGGCTGGATACGGTGAAAGGCATTTTCTTGTTTGTCAAGGAACACGTTATTAGCATTTCACTATCCAGTGATTATTTCATGCTGGGGCAATTTTGGGTTGGTCTGGGTTCCTGCATCCCTTCTGATACCAGATCTGTGCAAAGCAGGTAGGACGAGAACCATACATCTGTGCTGTGCAGGGACGCCTGCGGACTTCACTGATGTTTCAGAGGACAAGTTTTGGGCTGGAGCCAAGTTCTGTTTGTTTGCACATCCAATATGCTTTTGTCCTTTGTTCCTTGATTAACTTCTCTGTTTGGTCATATGAGTTCTGACTGTCCCTGATCAGATTTTGATTATAAAGAAGGCTCACCAAAAATCGTACCAAAAAAAATTTAAATAGAACTGTGTTTTGCTTGAGCACAATGCAAAAAATGCCTTTGAAGAAGAGAAACCTACGTTGACAGTAGATGAATGAAAATGTAGGCAGTATGAAATAGATCTCAATTTTCTTTCACCTGGGGGGTTATAATCATGTAATCTGGGAAGCCGAGGCCAAGAGATCTGTCTGTAAGAATCAGCGTTCTAGCAGATCGGAGCCTCGGCGTTACTTGTTGCTGCTGTGACAGAGAAATGGATGAGAATGTCAAGAAGAAGAAAGAAATCTTAACCTGAAGAGACAGGGCATAAAACAAACAGAAGCCTAAAATGAAAGCAAAAGGAAAGAAATTAATTTAAAGCCAAATAACAAATGGTTGAGTCCAGGTGTGGGTGTGTTGTCACTGTGAGCACAGTCAGAAACCCCAGATTCTCAGGTTTTGGTTCTACTTTGTCATATATCATATGGACAAGATGTGATTGGGGAAAGGATCTCACAGAGGTTCATAGGATCCTGACGGTGCATTGGAAAAAACTGCTGACCGGCTTTTTGGATGCAAGAATTAGGGGACGTGGCATGGTACTTTCAGGTAATAGAATAAAGAAGTGCATATTTGAGGCATGAAGTCCTTGACTTTGAGGCAAGATGTTGTGGATTAATTTTTACTTAGGTTCAAGAACTGAATTAATAGTTTCATGGAAGACAAAGCTTGTCAGAACTGCTAAACACAAAAAGGCAGGTGAAGAAGTCCTAGGTGGAAGCTGTTGAAGTCTGGCAGAGTGCTCTGGGGAAATATTGGTATGTTCTGATTTTAAAATCCTCCATGGGCATTTGCTGATGACTTTTTTTGGAGACCTCCATGTAACTGGGTTGTATGCAACTGTGGATATGGCCACTCTCATGTTCTAAAGACATTGAACCTTTTATTCCCTTTGTGAAAAGGGAAATATATGTGTGTGGTGTACATATATATATACACACACAGCCCTTTGAGGCATTTTTAGTTTGTTCAGGAAATCAATATCTGAGGTGTTCCCTAATCCTCAAAAGCTGCTGTAGAAGTTAGAAGATATTTATCATTAAACAAAATTGTTTGATTTTTTTTTTTTAATTTTATTTTCAGTAGTGTTGATTGTCAATATTGTCAACAATGTTTAAACAGTGTGTTGTGCAAAGATTTCCCAGCCATGTGGGAAGTAAGAATACAGAAAACTGAAGGGAAAAGCTCCCAAACTCCAAACAGAACTTCAGGGAAATAAGAGATGCCTTCCGTATGCTAACTGAGGTGCAGAAAAAACGCACAAAAGTAGCACCCTTGCCCTCATCACTCTCCTCAAAAACTTTGAAGCTGCCCATGAATGGGTAGGAATCAAAATGGTAGCAATTACGTTAATTTCTTTACTAAAAGATCAAGGTCACAACAACAGCAATTACCTGCAATTTCCCATTCCTACAATTATATTATTATGAAAATGAACACTTGCTAACTACGGTAAAGCTTTCAGGGGCACTAAAGTGAATTTTTTTCATTTCAGCTTGCTTGCTAATTGTGTCAGGACTTCAGTGTAATGTGATTACCATCACTTTGGTCTCATCAGAGCAACAAACAGCAGATAGGTAGTGCCTGCTTCTTCTAGGCTTCATCTATACCTAAAATTATACCAGTATAACTATTTAGATTAGGAACACTATAAATCCTAGTTGAACAAACCTTTTGGGAATGAAATAAATTAGCGTAGGTACGCTTATACCAATATAATTGGGTCCAAAATAAGCAGTTGTATAGTTTTGTGACACAGTATAACAAGGTGCAGAAAAATGTCCTGTTTCTGCTCCAGCTATGATGGTGGAAAAAATTACCACATCTTGCTGCCAGTCACCTGGATCTGCCAGCAAAGTATTTTTCCTGAGCATTCCCCAGATTGCTTCAGGCAAAATCATAGAGTGTATGTCAGTGAGAGAATGCAAAGTGGCCTGGCAGCTTTTGCCTGTGATGGCTCGGGAGCACCCGTGCAGGCTGCTCAGCTGCCTGCGTGGTTTGGGCGATAACTTCAGCACGGGGACACCAGCTGTTGGAAGCAGTTGTATCTCTCATTGGCAAGGGTGAATTTGTAGTGCATGTCCACAGCCCTATAGCTGTGTTGCGTTCTAGTGGAGATAAGGTTTTACCCACGCTGGATTCATGCTAACAAACGCACAATTTCAGCTGAACCTCCTGCTGCAGACAGCTGTGGTCCAGAACATTTTCCAGGCTCATCCTGTAACAAAATATGGTTTTTGTTTCTGCTGCTATGATAGGAGTAGAAGTGGGCTATTCCAGAGTTTTACTCTTCTAATAGCTAGAAAGCTTCTTGCTTCCAGCCTAGATGCTCTGGCAGGGGGGTTGGACTAGATGATCTCCAGGGGTCCCTTCCAACCCCATATCATCCCGTGATTCTGTGATTTAGTCATAGCCTGTTTATAACTCCATGCTCCATGATCTGTTCACATCCTTTAGTTTAAATAGTTCTTTCCCTGCGTTGGCATTTATGTCCTACACTTTTCTGTAGAAAGCAATATCTCCTCTTAGCCTTTGTTCTACCTAAGCCAGGCTCTCCCAATCTCTCCTCTTTAGTCATCCCCTGCTCCTTACTAGGTTGCTCCAGACTGAATTTGTCATTCTTGAACATCAGTATCAGTATTACTGCCTGCAATAAACAAGATTTTTCTGGGTACTTTTACTACATGTAACTTCTGTGTTCCTATGGGAAACGCTCATCCTGTAGCATTCTTTATAGCTTTTGCCTTTATTACGGCTGAATCATTGTAGTGTCTCATTGTCACCCAATTATCTATAGATAATGTGTTTCTAGGATATAGCAGAAATTCTTTTTCAGTCCTGCATGCATGACTTTGTACTCTGTCCTTTTATCTCCTACTTTGGTCCCAGAGGACTTTAAATTCTTCTTTTGCAATATTCCAATTTTTCTCTGTATTGACATTATCTCCCAACCATTGCTGGCAGTGAATTGCATTAGCACATTTTTTGTACTAATATAATTAATGAATTTTTTTTTAAAATGCTGTTAGGACTTATACTTGTCCCTTCTCTCCAGCATGATCACTTGTTATCTCTTCATTAGCTAGTTCTTATAGTTCTTGGGAAACCACGGTCTTTAGCTTATACTTCAGCAGCCTACTGAGGATGTCTAATATAGTATGTTTTTAGAGAAAATACATTTATCTTTACACAAAGAGATTGTATTGGATAAGACAACAATAAAACAGCAGTGGGAGAAACTACTGGACTTTATATATACTGAAAAAGTGCTTGGAGATACGTTGGGTGAAGAATGTCAAAACACAGTGAAGGGGCGCTGGCCTCTGGGGGTCACTAGGGCTGAAATTACTAAACAAGGTTGTAAAATCAGCCAAAGTGAGGCCAGTCAGAACAGAGGTGGGTGGGCTGGTTGTTTAGGGAGAGGGAAAAGGGAGAAAGAGAGCATGAGGAAAACCCAGGAATGTGATCAGGGCCGCTGGAGAGTATCTGCTGAACAGCCCTGTGCCCAGTCAGCAGAGCTCTGGCAGGACAATAAACTGATGGTGGGATGATGCTGAGTATTGGACTTGCTTCTGCAGTCAGCATTGGTCAAAAACGAGGACTGTTAGACATTTCCTTTTAAAAATGGCCAGGGATGACATTGCTTTCATTGCTTTGTGGTTCTATTGTGGTTTTTTTCTGAACAAAAGTCCACTTTTGGGGGACGACATTGAACGTTGGTGGGCTCGCTTCCTGTACCCTGAGACTCAGTTCCCTTCCTTTCAGGGTCTGCAGTTAGCTACTGTCATGCAGCTTCTCCTGTTTTAGCTCTCCCTTTCAGGATGTTTTTGTACTAGAGGAAGTGAAAATGTATCAGAATCCAAAACCTTCTAATGTCTTTTCATTCCCATATTGTCTGTTAATGAGACACTTGATCCTTCATTGTACTACCAACCTGCAAAATATTTCTCTGAAACTTGTATCTTTTATAAAAATACAAATTTATGGAAGAAGTTATGGGTATTTTATTCCTTTTTATATATCTATTTATTTATTAAAATTCTATTAGTAGTTCTAGTGACTAGTGGCAATTCTACAGTCCTGAAAACACAGGCAATAGTTTAGGTAAAGTCACCGTTACTAACAGTATATTAGCATCAGGAGTCGGTCCAGTAGGGTAATTCTGTTGTGATCTTTTATGGTTTAAACAAAACCCATGATATTAGGTAGCACTAACAATAATGGTGATGGATACTATAGGGTAGGGCCAACAACTAGAACTCAGTTGCACCAGAGAGCACAGTTCATTGAACAGTGTGTCCTCTGATTATATTTTCATTATACACGTAAGCCGGATTCGAGCCCAGATCATTTGTATGTTATCTTTGATAATTAATGACATCTAAATGTCAAGTTGCAGCTCTTCTGTACTTTGTTAGCCAACCGGATACATTTTTTTTTCCGTAAACAGTCCGTCTCCTGTCCTCTGTCCCCCCAGTTCTTATCATTAGATATTTTCTTGTGAAAAGAGAAGGGGAAAACCTGGGAAAAACATTGTGATGTTGCTTTTAACTAACATAGCAATGTGCCACTAGAGATTTCTTCAGTTTCTAGGTTATAGGAGCTTATTATTCTAAGCTTATAGCCATAAGAAACAGTTCAGGAAAATATAAATTTACTCACATCTGCAGTATTTACCAACTCTTTTCACATCTGTAGGTAGTGGAGAACGAGACCATCCATCAGAGATGGGAAATTATTTTCATCATGGCCTAATAACATCAACTGCCAATAGCTAAAGCCTTTTCTCTACTGGAGAAAAGTAAAAACTTACCTTTGCATCGAACTTTTTACATGCCTTGTTACATCAAAATAGTGAACCTATATTAAATCCTAGCAGAAGAAAGGAACTGTGGTTTTTTTACATTGATGTAGCTGCTCAAAGTCTAGTAAAAGGTACTTCTGTTTTGTCTCCAATAGGCTTTTAGATCAAGATAATTATTTCAATGCTGGAAACACAGCTTTATTGCAGGAAAGACTAACCCCAAAAGGGGCTGAATGGTTTAAGAGGGTTTTAAAGTGTGGATGCAAGTCAAAAATCTCATTACTTTTCAAAACGACATTCCAGCAAAACTCTCAAAGGGGAAGCTCTGACTCACAGCGGTGGTGCTGGAAGAACAGGATGGTTTCAGCCTCTGTCCAGTGGCTGCTTCAGCTTCTTGCCTGTTTAGAATTTGCTCTATAGAAAGGTTTCCAAGCGCCCTTGGTGCACAGGTCTGTATTTGTGTTGGCACTCAGCAATTATGGGTGACAACTTGTTTATCTATGGCACTTTTCTTCTGAAATGTCCTCTCTGGCTCGCTCTCTGTCTGCAGCCATTAGCTCTTCAAGTCTCTTTGAGGTGGGTGTGCATACTCCCTTTTATTTTAACCCTGGAGAAACCGAGGAACAGATAGTCAGGTAGACCCGATTATGGTTTGCTTTCTAAAAAGTGGGAATGTAGGTGCTAGAAACCTACTTTGCAATGACTGATTTCCTACAAAATCTAGGCATTCTGAATTTCCTGTGAGGTAGCTCAAGTGAACTTATCAATACAGACCTTTCTCCAGGGCTGATCTTACTGAAGAAAGCTTAATTTTCATCACGATGGAGACTGTGTTAAGTGTATGCCAGTTTGGATCTCCCATGATTAAATCAATTAAAAAAAAAATAAATTAACTGACAAAGATCACAGTTAAAGAATTACACTGTCTTTATAAATATTAAGATTACAGCTGTAAGCGGATATGAGTGCCATGTGGATTTGTGACTAGGGGGAAAACCCTGCATTATAAGAAAATTCCAATCAGAGCAGCATTTTGGTAGTGAATTCTATTATAATTGATAATGCAATAAAAATCACATTAAAATCCTGAAAAGCCCTGCGATTTTCACCCCAATCTTGCACACAAAACCGAAGGGAAATAGTCTGGTACCGAACACATGGAAAACTGCAGTAACCCTGCAGATTACCTGCATGCCAAATTACCTCCCTATTGGCCCTGGGCAACCATTTCTGAGCTCATATTTGGCTTTGTTTGACCACTGTGTGTAAACTGTAGCTGATATCTGCAGTGCTCTATGCAATTGTGGATTTGTTAAAGGGGGCTCATTTCCTTCACTGCTGTAGCTTGAAAGCTGAAACACATCATGCCTTCAATGAGCTCTGCTTTGAAATAAAACACAATCTTTGTGGCTTAAAAGATTTTTTTTTTTAAGGACGTTTTTGCTGGCAGTATGTAAGGTAAATTCTTCAGTGTGATACTGAAAGGTGCTAATGGCTTATGCCCAGACTGTTGATTTATAAGCATTCAGACCTTGGTGGGAGATGCTGCTCAGATTAAAGCATTCTTCTTGTTCTGGCATCTAAAGTTTCAAGGCTTCTTTGTGTTGTAAAGAAACTGTGCAGAAGGCGCGTAGTCACCTTTCTTTAAAGGCCATGATATTTCAAAGGGAGTTGTTGAGAAGTAAAGTTTAAAGCTTGGAGCAGAAAGGCAAACCCTAGTATGTTAGGCTAGTCTGAAATCAGAGAGAAGGGAAGAGATGGCCAAGATGGGATAAAGATCCTTGTCCAGGTTGGTGCCACACTGCACTCCTTTCTGCTTTCTTCTCTGTGTGAGGGAATGGGTTTGTACAAAAGCAAGTCCTAGGATCAAACACCTACCTGGCTGTCACTGACAGCAATGCTAAAGATGCTTCCCATTCCCTGACGAGGAGACAGTTTAAAGTTTGGACGAAAGTCTTGTCAGGTTTTCCAGATTACAGCATGTTGTTCACTGGGTCTGTAAACAAAACATGTGTATTAAAACATTCGTCCAAATAAGGGCAGAGAGGTAGAAAGGGTATAAAAAAGTCTTTGAATTTATTGGAATATAATTTGTCTTTTGCACATTATATAAATGAATCAGTTTAAGTAATCTGGCTCAAATAACTGCAGACACATGATGTGCTTGCAGTATGTGCTGGAGGTAGAGGAATCACATGCAGCCATTCCCCATGCCCCCTGCAATGTCATGCCAGCCAGGTGACAAATTGCCCGGTGGGATCCTCTCTTATACCTTGAAAGGTCACCTGCATCTGCCCCCAGAGCTGCTGCTGAAAAAGTCACATCAGTAAAAATGAACAGGTAGGGGAAGAAGAGACATCAGCATGCCCAAAGAGTGGATATGGATAAATCACCCTTTTAGGTTGGAAGGGTTTTTTTTCCCTGCAATGTCGAGTTATCATTGTATTCAGTTTGCAACACTAATCAGCACTAGATAGACAGGAAATCAAACTGCTTAGTGCTCACGGGGTAAACACGAGGCTTTGTATCAAGCTGCAGCACTTACTTCCTAGCGAAGCCAGATTGTCCCCCTTGAGCTATTTTCAAAATGCATCAGCAAGAAGGAGGTTATGTAAAAAGGCCTTAAACCATATGTTACTAGGTTCTACCTACTTAATATATTAAGACCAATTGTAGGTGTCTGTGCACTGTACACACACTTGCATGAAATGAATTTTTGCCAGATAGGGCTGGATAACCTGTCACTAATTCCTAACGACAGAGGTGAGATATAATGTATGCTGGCTTTGCATTTTGCTGATTGAATTACCAGGGGAAATAATACCCGAACATAAAGCAAACATCTCTGCTGTGGGAGAACAAGAATTTAGGGGATTTATCCCAAATACATTCGGTGGACTGCATATGGAGACATGAAAAAACTCATTTCTGAGATTAAATATTAGTCTAAATTACAAAGTCAGTGCTCAGCAGGGCAAGCTAGGACAAGATTGTGAGACAGAGAAGGTCAAACTATCTCCTATTTATTTCCTCTTGATGGCTAATGCGAGACATTAGCTAAGGAGTGCTGACTACTGTTTTGGCTGTAATTGCTAATGATCAATTTCAAATGGGGCTAATAACTGGATGTAGAATCATAGGGTGGTTTGGGTCGGAAGGGACCTTAAAGATCATTCAGTTCCAATCCCCCTGCCCTGGGCAGGGACACCTCCCACCAGACCAGGTTGCTTCAAGCCCCGTCCAACCCGGCCTTGAAGCCCTCCAGGGATGGGGCAGCCACAGCTTCTTTGGGCAACCTGGGCCAGGGTCTCACCACCCTCACAGCAAAGAATTTCTTCCTACTATCCAATATACACTATTTATATTGCTGGTAAATATTCTATAGTCTTCATTCAATCTGTGTTTACTTTTTAACCCTGGTCTCTTTTGTGCCCACTTACTTCTGCCCTGCGATGCTGAATTTTCAGCAATGTTTTATGTTATTTTTCTGAAGTTTTACAGGTTATTTTTTAAAATATATTATTTGGGTTGATTTTTTTTTTTTAAACTGTTTACAGGAAACACTAACTTCTGTAGCGCAGCTGTGTGATGGACAAAATAGTCTCAAATTATGTGTGTAGCCTGGACAGCCAGAACACAAAGCCAATCAATTCCCAGGGTAACATATTTTGTTTCTAGGAGTTTGCCTAGTTGCAAACAAATGAAGAGAGATAGAGCAGCTTTTGTAATTTTTTTCTTTTCTTTCTCTCTCCATCTTATTCATTTTAGAGTGCCATTCTCCAAGTGAGCTGTATTTCTTTCTCAGATGCACTTCAAAACTTGCAGCACATTCCAGGCCTGGAAATGTGTGAACAGAGTAGCTTTGGTTTTATTTGGAGAACGTTCATTCAATTCAATTTGCAGTAAGTTTGTGATCACATTAATGTGTTGAAACGGAGTGTCTTTTGCAGCTTGTACATTGTGCAGTAGTACTTATAGGGTCAATAAATGTCTGATTAGCCACTCTGAGTAGAACACCTTTTGCCTTTCATTTCAGACAGATATGTGGTCTCTTCTTGATTAAAACGTAGCATCTTTCTCTAGCCAATAAGCTAATTAGGTAATGATATCATTAAAGGGTGGACATTGTATTATTCATCATAAAACTAACTGAATCAAATTAAATGGGAGAAAAGATAAATCATAAATTGAATTAAAGGGAAAAAGCACTGGGCTGTCATATTTAGGCTAGATTCTGACACGTTTTAAATGTAACCTCCCTCCCCAGACTGTCCCCCCCAGGCTTCAGAATGGCGACTGATGAAGAGGAACAAAACAGGCAATATGGATGCGTTGCATAAAGTTAGATGCAGGGAAAACTGATATCCCCCAAATCCATTTGTGTTGTCTGTATTGAACTTGAAGCTACCCCTAAAAACCGTTGAAAGAAAAGGGTGCTACTCAGCACAAAGCCTTCCCTGCACCTCTCAAAAAAACCTCCTCTGCTGTTAAAAAGGAAAAAAAAATAAATTAGAAGATAAATTAGAAGCTATGAGGAGCTGTAAGGGAAGTAAATATAGGCATATAGGAATGATATTTGATACTAGGTTTCATTTTAGCTTTGGATTTTGTGGTTTATTCAAATGAAGACTACTTGTACCATTATTTCTTCTAGCAGGTTTTACAGGGAAACAGTTAAGTCATTTTCAGAGGTGAACAGACATAGTTTTTTCACTGGCAATGGTAGCTCCCGAGCAACACGCTAGTAAAATACGCAGTGCTGCTCAGAGTCACTAGCTGTGCTGCAGTATTGCTGTGGGAAGGGACAGGAACATGACATGAAGCACTCAATTCCTCTCCGACATAAACTGACCTCCCAGCATCTAGACTCAGCTTTGAGATGGTCTTGAGGAGTGCTGATTAGCAAACCTTTTTAATTGGCTATTCAGCTGAGACATTCAAGTGCCCTGGTATATAACATGTTCTTTGAGACGGTTCCACAAATGTGGAATAAATTCTGAAGCTTAACAGAGTATAACCTGCAATTTGTGATGAGCAGCGCATGAGGACAACAATTTCTGCTAATTGCCTGCATGGGATGGCTTGAATCCAGGTTGGTTTAGGAGGAAACTGCAGCAGGTGGGAGAAAATTCCTGTGGGTGCAGCAGATAATTGTAACTAGTGGGTTTATCTTCATTCCTATAGGAAAGAGATAACACTTTTTGTGGCATTTATCTTAGAAGAGTTACATACCGGGTTGTATGTCATTCTAGAACCCAGGAAAAAGTGGTCATAAACTGGAAGATGGGCAACACTCAGCTAGCCTCTGGTCTATAACAAAAGGAAAGTTGGAAAGGTGTCTGGAAACAGGACTAAGGATGTGTTTATATATAAAAATCAAGGGCCAAAGATATGTAAAATGTGTTGACTTCAGTAAGAGCATGAAAAAGATCACTTCCTTTCTAGTGGGTTTGTTTTCTCTCTTAGAAAAAAAAAAAAGAGAAGTCCTGGTTTGAGGTAGAACAGACCAACAGGGTGTTCCATCCCATCTGCCCCACGCTCAGTATGAAAGCTGAGGGATCAAAGGATCAGCTCTCTTTCTTCAATGGCCGATGTCTGACGAGGACCCCATTCATCTGCCTTTGATCCGCATCCGTGTGTTCCTGACTCCAGAGCTGGAACCCAGTTCCCATCCATCGCTGAGTCCAGTCTGGGACTTCCTCAGTGCCTGCCGGTGATGTCATCCTGGGAGCCTGATATGGTTTTGTATATACAGTTTCTGTTTCATTATTTCCTTTTTATTTTAATATTAATATTTCATTAAAATAGCTTAGTTCTTTCTAAACTCATGAATCTCTTTATCTCTCCTGCTCCTCTCCTTGGAGCGAGAAGTGGGGGACAACATCTGTCGTCTTTTCATTGGGCAATTCAGCCTAAACCATGACAGACTGGGAGACCACAACGGCGGAAGAACACCCCAATGCATATGAAAATTGCACATTTTGTTGTACTTTTCATAAGTTACATTATTATTATATATGATAAATTGTATCCTGTCTATTGAAGAATAATGACTAGGACATTCCATGTCTTGTATATACATGTATGTGCACTTGGCACTGCTTTCTTTTGGATAAAAATGCAGCAATTAACTTGCATATAATATGCTGTAAACAACTACCAGCTTGTGTCAGCTGAATCTCCCTTGTAGCTTAAACTGAGGACTAGTTTTTGTGGATAATATATTACAATATATGAATAACTACACTGTGCAGCGTAAAAACAACAATATCAATGGGCTCTGGCTATGACATGTGATGATATTTAGGAAGATGCTATTTCCTTGGGAGTTATTATAGTGAATGTCATGGATTGAGAGAACATCTGGCCCAGTGGGATGCAACTCAGAAAATTCTTAGAAAAAATAAATTCCATTGTATTCACAGTTGGGTTTTTTTTTGTTGTTGTT
Source organism: Limosa lapponica baueri (assembly GCA_002844005.1). Classification (NCBI taxonomy): domain Eukaryota; kingdom Metazoa; phylum Chordata; class Aves; order Charadriiformes; family Scolopacidae; genus Limosa; species Limosa lapponica. The sequence goes on from KZ505814.1 coordinate 142,113, forward strand.
GTTGTTTTGGTTTTTTTTTTTAATTAATTTTTACAACTGGTCCCCTCTGTCAACTTGATTATGTCTATTTCCCTTGATGCTCTCTTGGTCTTCTACATGTGGAATTTTTACGGTTGTTATTGACAGAATCATAGAATGGTTAGAGTTGGAAGGGACCTTAAAGATCATCGAGTTCCAACACCCTGCCATGGGCAGGGACACCTCCCACTATGGCCTCCCATGAGTGACCATCCCACGGTCACTACAGCCAAGGCTGCCCTTGAGCTTGACTTTCCTCAGCAGCCCCTCCTTGTTGGTGAGAACAAGGTCCAGTGTGGCTCCTCTCCTCATTGGCTCCTCCATCACTTGGAGAAGGAAGTTATTAATTGACACATTCCAGGAACTTCCTGGATTAATTATGGCCTACTGCGTTGTCCCTCCAACAGATACCATGGTGGTTGAAGCCATGTGTTGATTTGCCAGATTCGCATGGCCCTATCAACCCCCTTCCCTTTGACCAGGAGGACTGATGAAAGAACTACCTGTGCCCCAGAGTCCCTGACCATGGCTCCTAGGGTTCTGTAATCTTGATATCCATCAGGCTGCTTCTGGCTGTATCACTGGTGCCCATGTGTTTTGTTTTGGAAATGGGCCCTATGTACAGAGGAAACATACGCAAATGAGACCCAAACTACTCAGAATCTTGTTTCTTTGACTTAAAACAGGTTGCAGAAATTCTGGATAAAATCAACAGACTCAACATTTCTTCTGGTATAGTAGGTGTCATGGTTTAGTCCCATCTGGCAGCAAAGATCCATGCGGTCTTTTTGTTCATTCACTCCCCCCTGCCCCATGGCAGGATGGGGGGAGAATTGGAAGAAAAAGGCAGAACTCGTTGGTTGAGCTAAAGGCAGTTCAAACGAGCAGCGAAGGAAAGAGGACAACAACAGTGATACTGATAGTGGAATATTCAACACATGATTAAAGTGCCACTGCTTACCAAGTGAGCTGGGGAAGCCCCAAGCCCGCTCCCAAGCTGTGATTACTGGCCCCTCCCCTGGCCAGCGCCCGGCTATGGACTGGGCATAGTGGCAAATGGTACAGAATAGCCCTTTGGCCAGTTTGGGTCAGCTGAACACCTCCCCCCCCCCTCTACACTGCCCCCCTCTACCCTCTGTCCCATCCCATCCTGTCCCATCTCAGCTCCCTGGGAAAATTAATCCTATCCCCACCAGAACCAGGAGAGTAGGTTACTTTTCACACAGTAATCTTTTTTTAATGGACACATACAGTGGAACCTTATCTTACGGAATGACAAGTAAATTTCACTGTAAAAAAAATCAATTTCCTTCCTTCAATATTTCTTTTAATAATTTTGACCATCATATATCTTAACAAGAAATGTTCCCAGCCACTGTGATTAACATGCAAAGCTGTTTCTTAACAGTATTCACTCTTATTTTAAAAATGACACTGAGAGCTCAGAGGCTCTTGTTCTTAATTTTTAAACCCACTAATTTCATTGTGTCTGACACAAAGCAGAACATCTTTGCCATAATTACTGTATAAGTTATTTTTTTCCACAAAGTTGTAATTTTCCTAAAATAAGCTGGACTGCTTCAATTATGTAAATCAGCTATCTAGAGAATATAATGACTGCACTGGCGAAACACAATAGAACTTAACAGGAAGCCAGCAGAGAGAGGGAGAGAGTGATGGGGAAGGCAAAAGCCCAAATGAGGATGTTTTTTTCAATTAGAACCGCAGCAAATTCTCTGCCCTGCTGGTAAACTGGCTCCTGTGGCTTCTCACACTGCCAGACTCACTATTCCCTTGGTGCTAGAGTGCGACCATTAAGATTGGCAGGAAGTCTCAGCTAAAATGAACACTGGTGTGCAGAGATCAAGAGTGGCTGAGAAAAACCAATGCTTTGCTTCTGTTGTTATTTTTGCATATTTGTATTGAAGCAAGTATACAGGCAATAGTGCCTGAAAAAGCCAAAGAGTTTATGATAAATTTCATGTGAGGTGTCTCAAACAATGTGAGCCGAAACAATGACTGGGAGATGGAAAAACACCATCATAATGGCTAAAAAACATGTTAGTACTGACAACCTGCATCAAATGGCTGGCACGAGGTAGGCTTGATCCTGAAAGTCCTGGGAACAGTTGACTTTTCCATACATACTCCTCTTATGTGACTCCTCCTATAAATCCCAACCTTCCCTCACTCAAGACCTTCTCGGTGACCTAATTACACTGTTCTTAGGATGCATCTGTTTCTATCTCTTTGCTCCAGATGGAATGATCAGATTGAAGACAGCTATACAAAGGTGAAGTAACACCGTTGATTTATATTATGAAGTCACTGCAGCTTTATTTTCAAGCCTAATCTTTGTGGGTTTAATTTTCAAAATCTCTTTTGGCATCTGACACACTCAGAGAGACCTTCACTGATCTCTCTTCAGTGATTCCTATTTTTTTTTCTAAATAACTATGGCTAATGTAGAAGTTTTTAAAGTACAAGTTTCTTTCTGATAGTCCTTCCTGAAATGTTTCTTTTTCTATTGGTCAACGCTGACTTTTAATGTGGCATAGAGCTTGATGAAGTTCTTGTGACCGTTTACTTTGCTTAATTAGAGTTCTGAAGTTTTCCCATTTTTTGCTGGTTCTTGCCTAAAACCAGAGTGTATTCCTGTGTGTGTATTCAACATTGCTGTTGTTTAAAATCTTAAGACACTCAAGTGTTATAAATCTGTCATGATTTATTCTAATTCTAATCACTTTCTGTTTTACATTTACATTTACTTTTCATTCTTGGCCTATTTTGTTTTATAGTTTCATGGCAGAAGGCACCTGGTCTGATGTAGCACTCTGTGCTTACCTCCTTGGTGATTTCTGTGTCATGTCTTACAAAGGACTTTGTCAAAGTCTACAGTGAAGTCCAAATAGATTCTATTATTTGAATTGCCTGTAGCCACTTTTTGCTGAAATACTCGCCAAGGTAATTTATAATTTTGTCTTTAGTTGACATGTCAACTAACTAAACTAGTATATTTTAATATACTTTATATATACTATATATATTTTAATTGCAATCTGCTCCGTACCCCCTTTCCTTCCCTGAATGTTGTCTTTTCAAAAGAGATACCCAAGATGTATAAATATCCCAGAATTCCGAAGGCTTCTCACAACCTTGTAAAAATAACTGTTTCTTCAATCCTAGGTTCCTTCAGCGTCCTATCCTAAGATTTTGTTGCTGTCTAATACTTTGGTCCTGCAGTGCCTCTCTTGTCTCTGACTGTGATACATTATTCCGGTGTGGGTAGAAAACCTTCAATACAGCTATTTCCAAAAATCTGATAAAAAAAATTTCAGCCTTGTCCATTGCCAAAGTGTTTTTTCTCTTCTTGGTCTAGCAATCCCACTTGCGCTATTACTTTTTCCTCCTTCACCTAATCCTAATTAAATCCTTACTTATTTTTTCATGCCTATGCTTCTTCAATTACCTCTGCAAAATAGTTGTGTTCTTTACTACTTTCCCTCTGGCCAAAGCAGCTGATGAAGGCACTATTCTTCTCACAGGGCGATGCTACATGTGGTACCTAACTGGATAGGATTAATGGCTGTTCCATACAAGAACAAACACTTTGTGGGGAGAGAATCAAATAATGGCATTATTTGCACTAGTCCTACTTGTAGATCAACTACATTTCACTTGGTCTTTTTTGGGTGAAACTTAGAGTTATATTGATTAGAAACTTTCCTTGCATATCCCCTTACCTTGGTGGCTGTGCTGTAATGTGAGCTTTCTTATCGTACTTGATTGCTTAATTGTACAGAGGTCAAACAGCTTTACATCACTTTTGGTTCTGGCAGGACCGTGGAGAACAAGCATCAGAATCAGACTGTAATTGCTGACAGGGATCCTTCTTTCTTTCTTTCTTTGGTGTTGTAGGACAGCTCGGGTTGTGGCAGATGTGTTCTATGGAGATTGGAAGTGAAGGGGCAGTAGAGATTGTGCACGATGTGAGAATGAGAGAAAGAAAGATGAGACGGGTAACACATAAGAGAGAAATATTTGTGTTCATGTGCACACCGGTAACCATGAAGCACTCTCTCAAGTGCTGCAGAGAACAGCATGGAGATGTATATTTGCATGTTCATTAATTTTATTTTTATATGGTCAAAAGTTGTTAGTCAGTGGCATGATAGTGCCACTTGCTAATCCACAACACATTTTATGAGGCTTGCCTCCAAGATTACATGATTTTATTGCCATAGTTTAAAACTGTGAAAAGGACTGTTTAAGGAGAAGTTTTACTAACAACACAAGCACACAGAGGAAAAATGGCCCTCAGAATGCATTCAGCAGCATGTGTTGCAGTTACTTTTTGCAGGAATTGTCAGTAGAGTTGAATTATTGTCATTATCCTTCAGCACATGAAACAGGCTTTAATCTCTCAGGCGCTGGAAGTTCCAATATATAGAGGAAATACTAGATCCTGGTTATCCCAGCATATAAGAGGAAAAAACCCTACCACTTAACTGTGTGCACAAATCCTATCTGAAACGGTAGGCATAATTCTGAAGGACAAAACAGAGTGGGTTTTGGCTGTACTATTGCTGCAGAACAGCTACAACGTAAGAGAATTATTACTTCTTCCCTATCAAATGAAGCCTTGGATAAGATATAATTGTCTTTGAACTCCTTTAAACTCTATAAAAAACAAGACTGAGCTAAGCAGACCATAATTACTTCATTTACCACACACAGTTTCATCTGATTTGCTATGGACATCTGTAGGGGGACCTTCAATTACAGCACAGATAACAAGGTTCCGTGTATTGTAGCTGAATCTAAGTACCGAAGAAAAAATAATAAAAATCAAGGAAAACTCACCAGGAAATACTATCTGCTGATTTATTTACCCTGATACATCTCATCTCTGCTATATATTGTTGCTAACCAGGCTTCAACTAATTAAAAAGGTGAGAAAACAAGATTTTAAAGGATGAATCTTCTTCAATTTAAGAAAGGTAAAAAAGTATTTTTTAAAATAATGTCCTGAAAGAACTGCAAGTGAATGAATTAGCACAGAAACTGTTACTCAGAACTCCAGGTGCCACTGCTCATTTCAAGAGGGCCTGTGGATAAACTAAGGAAATAATTTTTCAGCTCAGAGAGAACAGGGGAAAAGATAACTCAAGTTTATTGAGCCAGGTATAATGACAAAAGATGGGTGAAGCTGCAGCTCCATTTGCAATTTTTCTTATTATCACTTGGGAAATTATAAAAATCAAGAGTTTATGGGATTAAGTGAGCTCATAGTAGCAGTCCATTTTATGAGGGATCCAGCATAATCCTTCAAGGATATCTGGTATAACTCGTTGGAATTTTCCGCCCTGTTAAACAATGTAGAATCTCTTCAGAAAGCTGGGAAAGCAATTTATCCATCATTAGCAACACATAAAAACAACTGTGGACAGCTTTAGTGGTCTGCTCCTAAACCTTGAAGAATGAAGGCTCAAAAATATTGGCCTGGGAACTGACATTGGAAAACCTGCTGGACTGAGAAAATGTGGGTGTTTTTCCTTTTTTTTTTATATTTTTCTTTTAAGATAGAAGCCTTTGTTGGCCATTTGGATTTTCACATGAAGAAAAGGAGCTGCAGGCTCGGCAGTCTTTTCACACTCGTTCTGCCTTTTCTGCATATTAGACTTTCAGACGCGACAGAATTGCAAGGGATTACTGCTGATCCCTTCTCTTTCTTCAAATCTGTATGAAAGCATTCCCAAGTGTTCCACCTGTTAGGAATATTAAGACTGGCAGCTTTAGCAAAGCTCTGCTCCAATAATCACAGTCAAATTATTGTCCTTCTTCCAATTGCACTGTGAAATGAAAAAAGAGTTATCCTCTTCTAGGTTTACAATTGTACTTAATGTCACCATATTCCCCACAATTTCCTACAGCTTCCATTTTGTTAGATATGTTCTATACATAGCACCTCTGTAGATCTGACACAATGGTTCCTACATAAAAAATTTCAAATCAGATAGGAAAAAATCATGAAAAGAAAAATAACCTACTGGAAAGCATTTTCTGTTGCATCTGTTTTTCAAAAGATTTTTTCATACACACACACAAATAAAAGTATTTTTCTTTGCAGAATATGAATTTCCACTCTGAAATTCCACTTCCACTCTGGAAGAATTACTAACCATTTAGTTTCCTTGTTTTTTTCTTTTAATGCACAAAAGGGACTTGTTACTTCCTAGTCCATCTTCTATCTTTTTTCTGGATCCTGTGGTGAAATTATAGTAAAAAGGAGAAAAAAAAAGTCCAGCAAGGATAATTAGTCTATTTTACTGGCCTTGGCTTTCTATCACTCCTGAATACTTAAGAAAATTTATGTTTACTGTCATAGCCTCAGGAGAAGCATGTTTTGTTTCCAAAAGCATCCTGCAGGACAACCATCATATAATCCTGCTCAAGTGTCCTTCAGTGCAGTGTAAACAATGTAATGCAGGATTTTGTAGTGTAATTACAAAATAGCAACGCTGAACTATTGTGATTTCAGTCTATTTAACAATCTTGAGGCTTTTTAAGGTCATGCATCAAACAATGTTTTATCTTGTTTGCAATAAAAAGTGGGTTCTGGGACTACCAAAACCTCACTGTGCTCTTTTGTATGTAAAGAATCCAGCCTTTTTGCACAAATATTGCTCTCAAATGAGGTGATTTTAAACAGCATAATGAAAACAAATAAATGCTCTTTTAGCTGGGAGACAGCAGTCAGCTGTCGTCAGAGAGACTGTCCTTGACTGGGATTATGTACACATCCTGGTGGGACATGGTCCTGCTCTTGCAGTCAGTGCAGCTCTCCAGTAGGACAGTGACATGCAAGGCATGTTTGTATGTTTTATAGCAGAACAGGTGGGACACATTTTAGCATCTGGTCCATCTTATTCGCTGATACCATTGGGGGCCCATTTTTGGAATGTAAAGTGCTAGATCTGTGCTTAATTTGCCCCTTTGTGTTTTATATGCAACTCTGAAGAAGGAATTGCAACAAAAAGACAAGAGAAACAAACTTATGTTCTATTCCCCTTGAACAAGTGATTAAAATGCACATACTTCACAAAGGACCTTGCTCCTTCTTCTGCTCAGGGATAGGAACATCTTCAGAGCCAAATGTGCCTGTTTGGAGATGCTTTACAGTTGTCCGCTTACTTATATTCCCTCCTCTACTTAATAGTCCATGAAGAACTTGAGAATCTGTGAAAGCTGTGTCCTTCTGAAGCCTCTTGCTCCCTGTAGTATGGGTGCCTCTGATGTTTCAGCCTTTGACTCTGTCATATATGCACAGCAGATAATAAAAAAAACCAACAAGTTTCCTTTCTAGAAAAGTCATGGCTCACTGATCTCATTAGGAACATACCTTATTCTTTCTCAGTAGATCCTTTGGCTCTGGCCCTTGAAGCTGTTTGAAATTCTCTGGCAGCTCAGGAGGGAGGCTGAATAGCATGATATTTGTTCACTCCTCATTGCCAGCCTGACAAGTGAACAGCAGTTCACCAGAGTTCAAACATCTGGCAAACAGCTCGCTGCAGCTCTAAGCTGTCACACATTAATAAAGACCAATTGTTTCGTCAAGAACATGTTGGGAAGTTTAAAGGAAGAGAAGAGCCAAGGGGAAGCATGCTAATTAAAAGTATCTATATAAAGCTATAGTGAATAGAGGATGATTAATTTAACTTTCTTAAAGGTAAATCTATGTTACAGGATCAGACAGGAACTTTGTTTAGCCAAACTGAAGAGGAGCAGAGGCTGTCACCCTTCCTGCTGTTGAATAACCCCTTATTCACTGGAGAGTTCCATGGCATCCCATTGGAATCCAAGATGTATTTCTGTGGTTGATGTTAAGGGAAGATGGAAGGGCACATTCTCATAGCAATTTTAAAATATACTAATATTATATTACTCTATATAGAGAGTATATATTATATAATTAGTATATAATAGTAATATATTATATTACTCTCTCTATATATATACTCTAATTTTAAAATATACTAATCTGCTTGTAAAAGAGGGCAGAAACACATCAATCCCCTTTGTTAATTTCTTAAAACTCTTTGCTGCTCATTATCCGCCAGTACAGTATACATTATATATTGTGCAGAGCATTGGTTTTAAAACATGCCTTAAAGAGAGGCACATGGAGAAGGTCATGAGAAATGTTCTATTTATGTCATACATTTTCTGTTTCAAGAGATGTAACATTTGCCCTATCATTTTTAAAATGTCCGTTTCTTTGCTATTTTCAAATACATGGCTTTTGTACTCCATTGCAACATTAATTTTTAAAGAAAAATCCATAGTTTTGTTAGAAACAGACACAATATTTTAGCTTTAAATTCAACACCTCTGAGCACTTCTCTTCCTAACAACTCAGATAAGAAGAAAAATCTCCAAAAGAAAGATTCCCCTCTCTTTGCTTCAGAGAAGATGGATTCAGAAACATCTTTATATCTAGAATAATCTTGTAAAACATGCTGATATCTTAGGAATGATTCCAGGCACAGTCCACAGTCCACTCAAGAATTCCCTTGAATTTTGCCCTGCAACAGTGGGAGATGAAAGCGGCTCATGCCCTGGGTGTACTTGGACAGGAGGGAAGGATGGGAGAACAGCTTGTCTTTACTGCTCCTGCTGTGAGAAGCGGGGACCCCTAATGCTCACCTCCCTACATATCCTAATGGATTTCTCACCAGCTGTGGCTGTTATCAGGGATCTGGCAAGGGGCATTGAGACCAGGATCATTTTGCAGCCTGCTGGTCTGGGTGAATGACTACTGGTCGGTCCCCAGAGCTAGCCCTAGTGCTAAGCAACTCCAAACAACTCTTACACAACATGTCTGAAGAATCTGAGGATTTCACGTGGAAAACTAATATATTTTGGAGACCAGAATTGGGCAAGGTATCTCTAAACATTTGGATCATGACCTGAAACCATGGCTTATAGCAACTGGTAGGAATGATAATTTTTTGTCAGTTAATGTTCTACTTGCAAACAGTTTTCTTGGGAACAAGCTGCTCTTCTTACAAATAGCAACACGAGTCAGTTCAACTGCTGGATAGAGACTGAAGGCTGGAAAGACATGCACCATAATGAGTGACTTAGAGATTTCTTTGGAGGCATAATATGGAAACTTGCATTATTACTACAAGAGCTGTACTAGTGTTGAGAATATAGATGCACACTTCAATAAGCTCTTTTCACAGTTTGTTTTTTAAATAAGTAGTTTAAAATAAAAGTCCAGAATAAGACTTTAAATATTTCCATTTATTTTATTTTCTTTTTCTCTGTGGTGGACAACTTCTAAGATTTTTTCATCTTCATGCCATTTTTAAGGCTGATGAAGTTTGTTTGAAGAGGTCTCAGTGCTAAAAGCACTGCAGGGTACGACCTCAAGTAGTGGTTTATGTTGCTGTTTGGCTGGACTCCCTGTTCCACATCTGAGGGACACCAGGAGCTCCGTGTTGGCTAGAGGTTGTGTGGAAAGCTCTAGATGTAGGAGTGAGCACTGGCACTGCAGGACTGTAGTGGAGCTGCTAGTCTAGTTTCTGCTGTCAAATTTCAGTTATGAGATGCTTTTAATTGGATTAGTCTTTCTGCTGCCACTGGCATGTCCACTGGACCACAAGAGTCAAGAATCATAGAACAGTTTGGGTTGGAAGGGACCTTAAAGATCATTCAGTTCCAAGCCCCCTGCCCTGGGCAGGGACACCTCCCACCAGACCAGGT
>KZ505814.1:152044-170692 GCA_002844005.1 Limosa lapponica baueri
TTTCAGTCTAAAGCTGTTACCCCTTGTCCTTTTGCTCCACTCCTTCATCAAGAGTCCCTCCCCATCTCTCCTGTAGCCCCCTTTAGGTACTGGAATGGGCTCTAAGGTCTCCCTGGAGCCTCCTCTTCTGCTGGCTGATCAACCCCAACTCCCTCAGCCTGCCCTAACAGCAGAGGTGCTCCAGCCCTCTGTTCATCTTCATGGCCCTCTGCTGAACTTGCTCCAACAGGTCCATGTTCTTCCTGTGCTGAGGACTCCAGAACTGGATACAGTACTCCAGGTGGGGTCTCCCCAGAGTGGAGCAGAGGGGCAGAATCCCCAGCTCTCCCTGCTGGCCATGCTTCTGGGGATGCAGCCCAGGATGCAGTTGGCTTTCTGGGCTGTCAGTGCAAGTTGATGGCTCATGTTGAGCTTCTCATCCACCAACACCCCTAAGTCCTTCTCCTCAGGGCTGCTCTCTGATTTTTGTGTCCCTTCATAGAAGAAGGGTGTTCGCCTCCTGAGAGAAGTCCCCTGGCAAGGCTTGAAGACTGGGCTGCTCCAGCCCTTTTTAGGTATGGTTCTGTAAAGCATAACACAATGGGATCAGTTATTCCAAAACTTGGAGATATGATGGGACCAGTCAGAGAGCGTCCCCAGACACTGCTGCAGGCAGCTGCCAGGCAGAAGCTCTTCCCTGGCAAGTCTGGGTTCTGTTGAGCTGAAATGTGGTGTAGGAGCATGTAAACAGAGAGAGTGTTTACAGTCGGAAAGAGTACAGGGGTCAGTGATGATGACCGTACTAGTGGTGGTAAACCCACCTCCCATTAATAACACACAGGGACTTTGGGGCCTTAACAACTACATGCCTAGTTGTGAGGAGGCCTAGTCGCCTCCAGCGCTGTGGGCAGCCACGTGTTTTACCACAGGCTACCTGCTAATACGTTCTCGCAGCCGAGACTAAACAGGGGTGACTCTGCACAGTATTTGTCATCATTGGCCTTGTGGCGATTAATCCATCTGTCCATTGCAGCTGATCCTCTGCATCTGTTCAACAGATCCTTTTATCTCTTTCCTGAGTTGTTGCTTGAAGATGAAGTGCATTGACGCGGAAAGAAACATACAGCTTTTCTTTGAGAGGTTTTCTGTCAGCCTTCTCTTTGCTAATCTCACGTGTCTGCTCCAGCGTGTAAGACACTGCTTGTGACATCTTCACCATGAGCTGTTGAAGGCATTTGAGACGCATGGTGGAAAGACTGCTGGGGTGAGATGGGGGCACCGTTGTTCCAGGCCCGTTGGGAAACAGAAGCTGGATGTTTCTGACCAGGAGAGTCCAAACCCTGAAGCACTTATGCTGCTTGTGGGTGTCCCCCTGAGGCATTGCTAGGATGCTCATGTGGCAAGGTGCTTTGAGTAGCTGGTCAGTTTGTCCCTATGGTCATTGTCAGAAGACTCTGTTGCAGGACAGTGTAGGTACAACATTGTGTCTATGACTACCAAATGGGAACAGCATAAACTTCCCTACATTGTGAGAGGAAATGGCTAAATATATCAAATACTACTGCAAACTCTATTATGACAATAGATGCTATATTTGCGCATGAGCTTCATAAAAATTTGCTACAGAGGAGCCCAGATGTTTATTACAGTGCCAGAGGTGAAACTTTACAAGGAACAACTACAGTTTCACAACAATGTAGACTAGTGGTTCCATTTCACTTCAAAACAACAATATTCCTTTACAGTAGTACCTAAATATGAAGTATCATTTTAAATGAGAACTGGAATCATTACAATTATTATTATTTATTGTGAAACACATCAGATGTATTGTATCTGAGTGATCTATTTCTCCTCATTTAACATTGACACTTTGTTAATTTGAGTTTCATTGTCCCTTCAGCAGTTGTAGTACGGGGCACTTAGAGGTAGTGATCTTTGTTCTGTATAAAGGCATTAAAGCAGGGAGATCAAATAAATCTTAATATTGCAAACAGACCAAAAATGCACAAAAGTAGTGATGTCTTCAAAAACCATATTGCTAAGAGATCTGTGGCAGACTTTTCTTCTCTCCAAGATTTTTCTGTAGTAGCAGTACTGGTACCACAAAAATTCTCTGGTAAATTACAATTCATCATGGTTTTATGGGGCTATTCCCCCCCTGGGTATCCTTGAGTTTTTATGGAGTATCACTAAATATCATGGTTGTTTACAGTGTTCATCAACACAAGTGATGGCAAAATAGCCTTCCCGCACATGATTCACAGCGTTATTGCTGCTAAAATAATGTGTCTTCTCACTTTCTGATGAGCTGATTTTCTTCAGTGCATCTAGAGGAGGGTATATGATCCAAATATTGAGTGGAGGGGAAAAGAACACTGTGCGTGACAGTTACTCAGCAACAGCAGACTTTTGAAATCTCGGAAGTCCAGTTCTTTCTCTAGCAATAATAATATTGTTGATGGTGATGTAAAGTTCTTCTACTGTATTTATAAGGTGATTATATTCAAGTGTCCCGACAATTCTTTATTATGCTATGTATATAGCAATCCTTAATCCACAGCTTTTGGAGTGTCAGAAGATATATTTAACAAAGTAGCTGTGCAAGTTAATATTTAAGATGTAAAATGACTATAATAAAAAACTGGGAAAAGAAGGCATGTGAAAAGATGAAATTTACTATCCAGTATAAATAAGTGAGCCGACAGAGCATCTTCTAAGAAATCAGTACTGTGGAGGCAGCCCCATCATTTTATTATGAAATTACTCATATTGCCATTCTTGAGACTTAATTTTGCCATACGCTTTAAGGTTCTAGTATCCATCATGGATTATTTTAATGCAAGACTTCACATTATAAATTTGGGAGAGAAAAAAGCTAAAAAATATGGCCTGTGCTATATTATATGTTTGGTTCCAACTTGAAAGATGGAAGTGAAATGGGGGAAGCTGTTAGTAACCAGTAATAAATTTAAAGGACCGTGGTAGTTTTAAAGAATTCAGGCTTGGCAGAATGTGAGCTTTCACTGTCAAGAAGCTAAATGGAAAACCTGTGCCTTGGAACCGTAAAGGATCAAAATTATTTCAAATAATAAAAATGTTTTCAAAAAACCCAAACTTTCAGTTTGGGAAAGGGTGACCATTTTGTCCAAGGACTCCATTACGTAACTCTATTTCTCTAATATACCACTCTATAGACAAACAGATCTCTATGGAATCAAGATTGCATAGATAAGGCCTGTTAGTAATTGAAATCAGGGAATCAGATCTGCATCTGGTAAATTGATATAGCTCCAGTGATTTCACTCTGGGACTTCTAGAGACTAGTAAAAGAATGGAGAAAAATGGTTAAAACTTCTAGCGCTCTTGGAATTTAAGTTCCTCTCCTTCTAATTGTTGGTGTTTTCCTCTAGCAGTATAGAAAGATTTATAATAACTGCAATAAAATCCTTGGCTGTTGAGTCTCAGCTAAGGGAAGCTGATAGCAGGTTTTTTTTGATGTTTCTAAATCAAAGGTATCTAAAAGCACATCAGGTGAAAAAGAAAGTAGAAAATGAAGCAGAGATAAGGGGCTCAAAACAATTTTAGATCTACACACTAATATTATGTCCTGGGTCTAGTAAGACTAACCCTGCTGATAAAAAGTGAACAGGAAATAGATTTGGGAAGGCAAACCCAAGATGAATTTTGGTATGATTATTTTTAGGAAATATATGTGTGCATATATAACTCCCCACTCACCCACCACAAATCCCTCACAGACAGGTATCCCATAAGGTCTGGCATACTTTCTACAGAAATCAATACGCTCTTCAAGAGGATCAAGTTTATTGTTTACCATTTCCACATAAAATAATTAGTTTCCACTTTTATTATTGTCTCAGAGATTCCTGGCCTCCACTTCTCCTTTCTGTTCCTTCCCTGTGCTTGCAAAAATTGTTGGTTTTCTGCTATACAGCAGAGCCGCACATTGAGGTGCTGGAGCGGGTCCAGAGAAGGGCAACGGAGCTGGTGAGGGGTCTGGAGCACAAGTCTTGTGAGGAGCGGCTGAGGGAGCTGGGGGTGTTCAGCCTGGAGAAAAGGAGGCTGAGGGGAGACCTTCTTGCTCTCTACAGCTCCCTGAAAGGAGGGTGTAGCCAGGGGGGGTCAGTCCCTTCTCCCAAGGAACAGGCGATGGGACAAGAGGAAACGGCCTTAAGTTGTGCCAGGGGAGGTTCAGGTTGGAGATTAGGAAAAATGTTTGCACTGAAAGGGTTATCAAGCCTTGGAACAGGCTGCCCAGGGAAGTGGTTGAGGCACCATCCCTGGAGGTGTTCAAAAGACGGGTTGACATGGTGCTGGGGGACATGGTTTAGTGATGGGTTTTTTGTCAGAGTTAGGTTGATGGTTGGACCAGATGATCTTGAAGGTCCCTTCCAACCTAGATGATTCTATGATTCTATGTATGTCCACCTCACCCCCCCAAGTCCCCAGCTGTGGCCGGGTGGGCAGGAACTGCTGCCAGTGCGGGGAAGACCTTCCCATAGAGGTGCCTCTCTTACTTTCCATACACTCAGTCTCACTCTTACACCCACAGAGGTTTCTGTCCCACTGGGTGTGTCAAATCACAAATCAACTGTGTACGTTACTCTCTTTTAACTGAGGGTGTGAGATCCCCTGACAGAGATAGGAGGGGAATATTAACTGACTATTGTCAATTACTGGATGGGTCGGTGACCACTGGTGTGTTCTACCACGTCTTGATAAAAGAGATTTTAAGCACCTAATTATCAGTTTGTGCAATAAAATTAGCACAAGATGAAAATGTCCTCCTCTTACACTGTAAAAAAATACATATTTTAAACTAAGTGTCCAACACCACAAATATAAACCATTAGGGGGACCCCCTGTGATACAGAAACAGTTCTAAACAGATATGCTGCAGTATTTTTGTATTGCTTTCAACAGAAGTATAGCCAGAGTAGTATATCTTACATTTTTAATCAATTTTCCATTTTACAGCCTCATTTTTGGAAGCAGAGCTGGAGTTCTGCATAGCCATCACCCCTGCACTGTAGAAAGACCTCTTAGATTTTCTTTGCTTTAACAAAAGTCGTAACTAGTAAATGTGCCACATATAGATGGAAATCTTGACATCATATTAGGATGTAAGTAGGCAGAGAAAGAGCTGCCCTTGCCTGAGCAGCCCGTGCTGTTTGGAGGAGCTCAGAGCCAGTGCTCCGCGGTTCAGCCGTGGCTGCTCAGCTCGTACTCACAGAGTGTGCTCAGCCCAGCAAAGGCTCTCAGTGATGCAGCAGGGTCAGGACTGAGAAAGGCTGAAGAATAAATTCTGTATATGCTGGGAAAAGGGAACTCAGACCAAAGATGCTCTAACTTCATGGAAGGCAAAGCTACCTGAAAGACTGGTGCTGCAGCCAAAGCAGAGTCTAGCCCAGAACTTGGAAGAACATCTCTCTCTGAAGGACACAAACATTTCTGCTTCCTGATGGCTGCTTTCTCTCCTCCTGCTTGGTGCAAAACTGATACGTACTTGCTGTCATGGTCCTTGTTACCACTAGGCACGCAAGCCACCTCTCGGCAGGGTTTACAAGGTATAATATTGTCGGCTCTAGTTACATGGTTAGATTATAATTTTGATACTCATGTTTTGTTGTTGGGTTAAATTTCCTCTATAGTTTCTTCTGGATGTTTTGGACTAAACCTAATTATCCACTTCATTAAATCAGTTGCTCAGAAATGGAAATTCACTGAAATCACTGACATCAGCATGGCATTCAACTGACTTGATGGACATGGGCTATCATTTCCCACCTATTCTTTCTATTTTGAGCTGTCTTTAAACTATTAATGAGCTACTAAAAATAATAGCATTTCCCTAACTTCGTCAATACTTCAAGTTTTACTGGGTGTTCCTACTTTAACTCACTAATAGAGAAAGGCATCATACTCTGTCACATATACTGTTAGTGGCATTTCAACCTCAGAGATTAAAACAGCAGAAGCAATTCCAGTTGCTAAAAGACACAAGATGTTCAATAGCCACGGAGCACATGAAGGGGAGGGACTAAGTCTTTCTGTCTGTAGAGAGTATGGTGATGCGTTTCCACCATCAGCAAGAGGAATAGCTGACTTTAATAAGAAAAGAAAGAATAACACTGATAATTAAGCATTACATAATGCTTTCTTGAAGTATATTTTCATAATGTAATCTGCTACAGAGCTCTCTGAAAACATCAATATTCACTTTCAATGTTGACATTTTTTTGGTAGTAGGCATTTTAAATATATTTCTAATTAAATATCAAATGGTCTCGTTCTCAACACGCTCAACAGTTCATCTTCAGCAAGTAGGGGAAGACACTGACAGATTTGATGCGTATGGCATCACAAAATGAATGAAGATTTGAGATATATTTAAGGGCTACGACTACATTGTTGGGAACACTGTAGTAGGGAAGACACTGTCTAAGCTAAAGAATGATACTGATACAAGAACAAGAGATTATAAAGGTGGTTACAATGAACTTCCTCTGGGTGTGAGAAAGTTTCAGAGTGATGATGTTTCCAAACAGAGTAGCAAACACAAACACCTGAACTGATTCAAAGGTGGAGAGTGATAACTTCGGGGTTTCCTGAGAGCTGGCACCCCCAGTGCCCACCAGGTCCACAGTGACTGCCTGATACCAGGTGCAAAGGACTGGAAGAGGCTGGGAAAGGGCCCTGTCATTTCTCTGGACCCCAGGGTGGTGACCCCTCTCCTTTTTCAGACGAGGGTACCTTCAATAGCAGAGGTGGCACTTAGGCACCAGAGGTATCTCTTCCAGTCCTACGTTCTTAGGAGCAGTTCTCCTCCTTTCAAGTCTTAGAGGTCTTTGAGCGTGGTCACAGTGATCCTGGACCTTTGAGGGTGTTTTCAAAGGCTTCAGTAGCAGTCAGGCACCTAGTGAGATTTGCAATGGAAAGCCAACGAATACTCCAGAATAGAACATCTTCCTCCTTAAGCCACTCCTAGCTGTGAGGACTTCAAGGGGATGATTTCATGTGTCAATGGTTGCATTTTACACCTATTTTACATATGTGGAGATGACTTTGCTGTGTGTCAGGCAATACAAAATTTGCCTTTTGTGTGTACATGTTTAGACAACTAGATTGTAGAGCTTATTTATGAAAATTCTTGTGTTCTCTCTTGCCCCCAAAAGGGAACATACTTGGATAGCTTATTATCATTAAAAACACAGACTTCACTGAAAGAAAATGGGGCAAGTAAGGTCTTCAGAACACAGTGATGGTTATTATTTTTGTAGTAAATCCATTTCTTCACCTCTTTTGAAATTCTCTAACCCCTGACAGGGGCAGTGAAAGGAGTGACCTGAAAGTGTGAGATGTCGATGCACTGCCAACGGGTATTTTCTGTGTGTATTGCTGTGCTGGCATGGACTCAGCAGGTACACAAAATGCAACGTTGCAACCCTTTTCACCCTCCAAGTTGGAGTGAGGTGTGTTCATTTTCACTCTCCGCACTCACCGCCTGTTCATAGCCAGAGAGTCAGAGCTCGTGTTGCTGTGCAAACCTGAGCTTCTTTTATGAGCTTAGCTGCAACGCTGCTGGGTATCTTTCTTCATTGCAGCTTTTTAAACCTTGGCTCGCAAAATCAGAAGCTCTTTTCTGGCTGCACAGGTGATTACCTTACTTCAAGTAAAATCTCAAGTACCCTGAAGTATCTCATATAGGTTCTCACGATATCTTTTTTCAGTCCTTCATTTTCATTACCGTGCTCGGTGTGCCCTTTTAATTCTGCGCATTGGCTAGCGGTGGATTAATTTTTTTTTGACTGCATTGTGGCCAGTCTATCTTTGATTCTGTTCCTTCTTATAGTTATCCTTTCTACTGCCAGAGAACCATGAGAACTAGATGAAAATATTTGGCCCCCCTTTTTTTTTTTTGTTTGTTTCTGCTGTCAAGAGAAAAATGTACAGGGCAAAATCTAATAACAGCAGCAACAATTATAAATTATGGATGAAATGAGCAGTTTGCATTGCTGCAGTGTATCGTCATTGTTTGTTGGAACGCCTAGGAAGATGTTTTTGGAAGACTGCAATGTCATCACCCTCTTGTTTTCACCCTTTAAAACAGAAATTAGGAGCAAACCATGACCTCAGAGTCTAAGCCTCCCTAATGGAGCAGAAAATCCAAGACTTAAATTTTTTTATGGACTTTTATACTGATTGTGGATCTAAAGAGACTCTAAAATTTAAAATAATTCACATCTGATGGGTGAACCTAATTCTGAGTGAATCTGTTGACTAACTCATTCTTTGTATATATTTTGAATCTATCTGGTCTTTTTCAAAGACATTAGATGTGACAGATATCAGCCTACGAAGTGGCCTCTGTCATTATAGAAAGTGAATCCCTTGAAGACATGAATAAATTTGCTCTTCTCTGGCTTCCTTTTCCATCCTCCCTTTACATATAGGAAAAACAAGGGCAGAAAGATTAAACAAGTTTCTCAAGGTCACATAGGAGTTTGGTGGTAGGAACTGAGCTGATTTTCTACATCCCAGTTCAGTGTTTTGAACTCATGACCAATCTTTCTCTGTTTTCATCTGGTGAGATACTCAGAAACGATTTTTAAAACCTGGGATGAAACGTTAAATTGCAATTGTCCCATAATCTTCAAACATTTTGTTCCTGTTAAGTATCATTGAGATGTGCTGGTTCCTCAGAAGACCAAAGCAGCTTATCATTTTATTGCGTGTGGCCTGGTTAGTACTACCTTATAAAAAACCCACTACTTGCAGTTAGCAGGAAGTGGGAGATCTGATGCTGCCTTTCCAGTGTAGATGTATGATTTGTCAAGCTCTGATGATTTTGACTTTCATTTTTAAAGCAGAAGTCGCATTTTGGAAAACTTTAATATTGATGTCTCTCTTCTTATGGGTGTTTCAAACACAAGTAATCTCCAAGAGATATTATCATTGCGCACTTATTTACTACTAAGTTTGTAAGAGATTTTAATACCCTTTTTCATTGACTTTTAAACTTGTAGATATACTTCATTGATAGTTAATTTTTTTTTCTGGTTAGTTCAGTTTGGTGTAGGAATTTAGAAACTTTGGATGAAACAAAATGAAACTAAAAAATTTGGTTTCCTTTTTTTTTTTTTTCCATTTGTGTTAACTGAGAGAAGAAGCAGGAAGAACACAGAAATTCTTGAAAAGAGCATTTCAGGTATGTCATGGCAAAAGATGACAAGCATTGCATTAACATTTACAGAGGGAGTATAAAGAGGTGACAGAAATGACCTAAAGAAAGTTTAGGTGCTGTGTATCATTTGTTGCTTATGGTTTTACTACAGTGGAATAGAGTTTGGTGGGAGCCCTTTGAATTGGGCTAAGTCAGATTCCTGTTCACTTTAGTGACTTTCGGGTCATTTTCTGAAATGTTGTGTTTGCTGAACAGCAGGTCAAAAGTTTCCAACTCTGTTCTGGAAACTTCTACTGCTGATGCTGGTGGGTCATGTGTCAACATAAGACGAGGGAAAGTTTTCAAGTCTCATGAGAGCATTTCAGCCCAAAAGTTCATTGAGTTGGTCAAAATCACGTGACCCAGCCAACTTCCATGAGCAATCCTCTGCTCCAGTATCTGCTAAAAAGGACTTGTAACAATCCTTCCATCTTCCTTTCTGCCGTCTTTAGGCTGCTCATTCCTTTGCTTGTGATGGCTGATGTTAATCTTCAGAAACTATGCTGTCGTGGTGGGTTGACCCTGGCCAGCAGCCAAACACCCACACAGCCTCTCAGTCACTTCTGTCTCCTGCTGGATGGGGACAACATAGAAGGAAGGTGAGAAGAGCTGTTCAGGATAGAGATAATGGTGGTTTAATAGGGAAAGCAAAAGCTAAGCGCCCAAGCAAAGCAAAAAGAGGAATTTATTCACTGCTTCCCATTGGCAGGTGGATGTCCAGCCGATTCCTGGGAAGCAGGGCCTCAGCATGCTTAACAGCTGCTTGGGAAGACAAATGCCATAACCATGAACATCTCCCCCTTCTTCTTCTTTTCCCTGAGGTTTTATTGGTGAGAACAAGCAGTTGGTCATACGGAATATCCCTTTGGCCAGTTTGGGCCAGCCGTCTCCCCTCCCAGCCTTTTGCTCACTCCCAGCCTCCTTGCGGTGGGGGGAGGATGGGCAGGGTGAAGGGCTCCATGCTGGTCAGCAACGGCCAAACCATGGATGGGTTATCCACATACTTTTGGCCCCAGATACAAAGCACAGCACCGTACAGGCTGCTGTGAAGACAGTTAACTTCATCCCAAACCAGAACCAGTACATACATTTATCACACACAGAAGTATGCTAATTGCTTTTCTGAGTATTTTCCATAATAACTTCTTCTTTTGAACCTCAGTATTATATTGGTGACTTGACTTTAACAGACTCCAATATGTTATATTGATCAACTGACTTGAACAGACTTCAAGAATTTGAATTCTGAGGATGCTCAGTATCACTGCAAATACCAATTAATCTAGTACAATTATTTCCAGTGTTCCAAGGCTAAAACCACTCTTCCTTGAATATCATAATTGCTTAATAAATTGCATACTTTCCCTTTGAACAATATTAAATAATTGCCCCTCAAATCTACAACTGAAGGACTGTTCACATTATGTATAATGCCTTATGAAATACTAATTGATGTCTTTGTGCAGTGTCTCCATAGAATAATTGCTTGTTTAGTGCAACACTTTCACTGAACAAATGCTTATTCATTGCATTTTTCCTTTATAAAGTAGTTTTTCTTACACTGTAATACCTTCAGAAAGATTTCTGGTTACCACCTCCCTTAGAAAACAATATTTCCACATTTGAAGGAAGACAATAAACCAGGGATCATAATGAAAAACTGTCTTCCCGTTTTTTTGTTATCATAAAGAATTGTGATAGAATTGTTTCTGGTTGGAAGTAGTCATCCCTAAACCTAAGGAGTGCTAACCAGCATAGAAAAATCTGCAAAATCTAGATTGATTTGGGCTCCTGCAGAGATTTGATTGTCGAACAGTTTGTTTCCTGGTGAAGTTCCTGTCAGTGTGCCCAGGTGAGCAGTCAGGTTAATCAGACATGATTTTGTCTTGGTAAATCTTCTTGCTTCCTGAAGGAATGCAAAACTTCAAAAGTAAAAAGGTGGTGTACTCCGTGTGCCAGCACTGAGATACCATCGTGACCTCCTGGTGGGATGCAGCAGAGGCACACAGTCAGTATTTGGAAAATGCTTCTGGATCCCATAGCACAGATCTAGCACCTGTGAGCTAAATTGGAACATGTTTTGAAGGAACAACAAGAAAAGAGCCTGGAATAGGAATCTGAGAATGAATCTGGCTGTGAGAGACTACCTGGATAGTTTCTGGTACAGGCGGTATGCCTGATACTTGTCTTAGACCCATATCAGCACTGTAGAATTATTAACTAGAAGCTTTTGCTATAACTGTATTTTTGCATTAAGGAAGAAACATGTTCAAATTCCCATAAATACATTTTTATTTAATCATATATTTTTTAATATTGTTATGAAATGAAGGGCTTAGTAGGTTCCCTTTGCGTAAAGCAAAAATTCCTTCCTTTCTGAAAGTGCAAAAAGAGCTGTTCGGAATTATGTCCTCGGTGGGGTGATTATAATGTAGATCATTAAAGCCCTAAAGATTTGGCATGCCATTCAACAACTGTTTATTTGTCAAATACATTTAGAAATTTTCCAAAAATGTTGGGGTTTTTTTTTGTTTTTCCTAGGGAAAGATTAAACAAGAAAAAAAGAGATATTGTAACCCAGATTTAGTAGAAGCCTTATTTATGAATGCTAAGGATTTACTTTGCGTGGTACTTCAATCAGAAACCTGCTTGCTGTGTTTCTTTCTCTTTACTTATTTTCACTGTAACCAACAAACAGCTTTGCAGCAGTGATGTCATCCGGACCAAGTGGGACATATTCTGACGAGACATTTCCAGTTTGCACCCACATGTTGACAAAACAAACGAAAACACAATGGCCAATTGTTTGTGAAAATTTCCTGCTGGGATTAATTCACTCCAGATGTGTGGACTGACACACAAAACATTAAAGAGTTCCACCTAATCCCCCAGAAATTTAATCCTGAAGTGGGTATATTCTCATTCCAGTGACCTGTATGCTATTCTATTTTGTTTCCCTGCAGATAAGTATATTTTATTACTTCAGTGAGTTCAATATTAAGTAAATAGAAAAGCATCGATGAATAAATGATAACAGTAAAGAAAATACAGATGATTTGGAGATGAATCCTTTAATTCACAGATCCTGCATTTTACTCAAGCATAGTCCCTGATCTGTATTACAGTATGAAAACAATTATAATTACTTCTTATGCCAATAAGTTGGAAAAAATTTTTTTTCCATTTTCCTTGGGGCATGGAAGGGCATTTATTTTAGAAAAGGAAGATCTAAAAATCATTTCCCAAAGAAGGCTATTAGAAATACATTTGCTAGTAAGAAAATTATCTAGTATTTTAGCCACATTGTCAGAACATCACAGACAAAAAGAGTAAATGACTGAGGACATGTGATTGGATCGGACTTTTCTTCTTCTTTATATGACATCACGCTCTTTAGCTAGAATATGAAGTTTATATTATTCTTACTAGCCTGCTGAAAACAAGACGAATCTTTCCATAGGATGTCAAGGAGCTTTGGAACAAGATTTGCGGAACATGCATAGTTCATGACATTTTTATGAAGAAAACTTCCCACCAGATAAACTAAAACCCCCTCATCTTCCAGCCACAGCATTTAGCTTAAGGATGTCTTAAAGACCATACAAAACAAGAGAGAGAGAGAGCACAGACATTCTTTTTTGCATGCTCCTGAAATCTGGGCACATCTAAAAGCTGGAAGTATTTATAGGAGCTTAAACCTTAGCGTGAGATTTTGTGTCACTATTTTTGTGCATGAAGGAAGCAGACAATCAGAGTTCCATTCTGTTCCTTGGCAGGCTGTTGTTTATACAATGCCATGAAGGTTTTACTGGTTCAGAAACATAAATCTGAAATGGGGCTGCCTCATTAAAAATCCTTTTGAGCCCTCCAGATCTTACAGAATAACACATTCTTCTGCTTCACTAAAGCTGCTAATTCAGGAATTGCCCTAATCTCATCGCTGACCCACCTTAACAGACACGAAGCATCTAGGTACCTAACACCAAATTTAATTCTTTTTGAATTGATTGTGAAGGCTTTTCTTCATTTATTGTTCAGTTTTACTGAAAATTCCTACTTGTATTATCAACCAACAACCAGTATTCTGTGCTTGAAGCAGTAGCATTATTTTTTAAAATACTATTATTAATCTTTTTGTTATTTCAAAGCTTTTCTTTGTCCATCTTTTCTTTACCCATAAATTAAACCTGACAAGGTTTTTTTTTCTGATGAAAATTTAAATAAGGGCTTCAAATAGGAAAACAAATTGGTGTGGCAAATGCCAGATTTGTGCAGACACCATGAAAAGTATACTCTGTAGCTAATTACTTCATCTTTCTTGCATGCAGGTGCTTAGCCCTGGGAAGCACTAAAGGGTAAGAGCCCTGAAACCAAGGCAGAGTCAGATGGGAGCATGAAATGTGGAAGTATTTGAAATCTTTTAAAGAGCTCCAGCCTGGATTCGCTAAAACAAATGGGGATGTAAGCTCCTCAAGAACAGGAAGCAAGACTGCTCAAAAACTTACTGGATGGGAGATCCATGACAGTGTTTGTCCTTGTCTCTGGAGGAAAACACAAGTCACAGAACTTCCTGAAAAAAAATCTTCAGAGTCTTATAATTTGTGCGCTATTTGTACTCTCATCTGTCTGGACCTGGTGCTTCAGGGCATGACAGAACCAGGAACATTTACCACTGTCCCAGTGAATTTGCTGGTGTGGCTCTGTAATGAGTTAGGGCCCAGCTCAGCTCCCATCAGAGTCATTGGGAAAAGTCTCATTGCCTTGAAAGCATGTTAATCAAGCTCTGAGTGCTCAGAGACGTGGAACAGAACAGACCTGAACCAACTATTCTTTCTTATAATGTGACGTTTTGGTAGCAAGAGGAAAAAAAAATCACATAGGAAAGATCAGAAACAGATTACATTTTAGGACCAAGAGATAAAATGTGAAAAATGGCCAAAACAACAATAATCCCAAGTACTTTCCAGTCTGGAAAAAGGCTGTGACATGTGGCATTCTCCTGAGGTATACACATTCTTAATGGCTTGGAAAATGCCATTAGAAGTTACTATTTCCAGTCTTACAAACTCCATCATCTAAAGAGGATTATGAGATTACAGTTTTAAGACAACTAGAAGAATGGGTTAAGTCTCATGCAGTTCCTGTTCTCATTACTGTCATTGTCTCAAGGCAAGATTAAAGTTGTGTCATTTGCTATTTCCATTAACCCCTTAATCTGAGAAGTGAGTGTCAATTTAGTCCTGTCAGGTTAATGTCTCACGGAGTGTCTGTGCTACTGACCTCTGATTTCTTTGTCCTTTCTCTCATCAATTTGACTGTTTCGCCACTTTCTGCTTTCCCCTATGTACCCAGTTAGGTATTTTAGGAATGTGGTGTGTCTACCAGTATTTGGTGTACTGCGGTTCTTTGTATGGTTTATAAAGAAATATTTTTTATTCTTGTTTGTTAACGCTAAGTCTACACAGCCCTTGAGAGTCAGGCATGATAATGACTATACGATGACCCACACATGGGGCCATCCCTGAAAGCAGATCTTTCACGTGGGTGCAGATGATCATCCTGCTGCCATCGAACATCCTACTGGGTGCCCAGGCAGGCTGGCAATGTGAAATTCTCTAGGCTCCCAAAGCTGCATACACCAAACCTGTCATAGATAATGAAAGATCGGGAAAGGAAAACTTAATGCAATGCATTTCCTGCAACGGACAAAGGTACTTTCCTTTCACTGGTGAAGGTTGCAAGGGGAATTCGGAAGGTACCTGGCCTCCCATGTGACTTGATATTTAGGAAGAAGAAGCGAGAGTAGCGTTATTTTCCCCAGCACTCCAGATTGCAATCTGATGGCCCTCTGTTGCTGCGCCTGCTAGCTGTGGAGGGGGACAGAAAGTCCTAAGTAGAAGCTGAAAGATAAATGTACTTAGGAAGCCTGGTGGAAGCAGTTTTCCATGCAAAAGAATAATACAAATGTGTTACAGTTTAACAAGTTACTGAGACAAAACCTCTGGAGCTAATTCAAATAACCAGCAAGATGACATCCTAAGGGAAATCAAATACTTAAAGGAGTGACAGGAGGAAAAGGTTCTACAAATTCTTTTAGAAAATCTTACCACTAAAGGACAGCAATACTTCACTCACAAATCAATCAAAATTTTCTGGAGTCAGACTTGAGGATATACTGTAGGGAAATGTCTAGCATAGTAGCAAAGAGCAAGGCTTTGCTTTATATATTAAGAGATAAGGCTTCAGTTTCTTATTTGAAGAATTCGTTCTCTGCCTTTGCTTTTCCAGAAGAATATGAGATATCTTATCTAAGAACACGGAAATAATAACAGCACCAGCAACACCGTTTTTGCCTGTTACTAAAGAAAGCAAAATAGTGGAGATGCCTGCTTTTTATTTGGGGAAATAAAAGGATGAGAATGATGCTCGGGTTGGCCTGAGGGGCACCTATGGCTGCTGAGAGGTTGGTTGCAAGTGCTTGCTTCTCTGAGATTCCAAATGTATCAGTCCCTGTAATGAATCAAAACTGCTTTCAGCTTTTATTTACATCAGCTGCCTAAAGAATGCAGGGCAGCTAAATCAAGAAATTTCAGACACAGGAGAGACCTAGTTGTATTTTTCTGTCTTTAATAGCATAAAGAATTTTGAGCTCATCCTCACTTTTCTGAATTACTGCTCAAGGACTACAGGTAACTTGGTTTTTAGTTGTGTTCTGGTCTAAAAGTGAGTGTGCAGGTGTGGGAGAAAGGAACTAAGAAGGAAAACAAAGTAAAAATCAAAATGGTAGGCTTAAAGCACTATAGGTACTCCCAACAGAGGGAAAAGAAAAAGGAAAAAGCCAACATACATTATTTATGAATACCTATGTGCACACAGGAGAAGTAAATACATATAAGCACATTTTTATAGCTTTTTCTCTTCAAGAAGAGAGGGGAAATGAACATGAAGTGAGGAAAAAGGCCACAAGTGTGCTATTAACATCCTAGGACCCGAGTGATACCTGGCGGGTGAGACCCACATGGGGCATAAACAAGTTCTGTAAACACCAGGAATGGTTTTGTAAGAGCTAGATGGAACCAAGAGTGGCAGCAGCAATGACAGCAGATGTTTTACTGTGCTTTTAAGAATGACTACTGCAATGTCATAAGACTGGAAGTACTTGGCTATACCGAGTCTACAGCAATGTGCAAATCACACTCCATTGAGGCAACCACTGTTACTAATTTGTCTCCAGTAATTATACTCCTCATGTATATTAATCTCTTGTCCTGTTGGAACAGAAATTGTACCTTTTAGACATCTGTGTCATGTTTATTCTGAACAAAATCTTCTCTGCCATGTGCTTCTTTGTGCTTACATTCTGCAGAAAATGTCTATTTCAGTTGGACAAAAGTTAACTTTCATCTCCAGCTACAAAGCACAGATCTGCTGAGTTATAAAAGACAAGTATGAAAAGAGCAGTACTAGGTCCCAAATCTTCTGAGAAAAGTTGTTTTCTGATGTAATACAGGGGTCTTGTTGTGGTTTTTCTCTAGTTTAATACTACACAGAAAAGTAATTTTAAAATCATGCCATAAATTATTGCCTTTTCTGGTGAACAGCACAAAGATCTTTTCATTGAGGTTTCATTAGAGTTGCCAGCATTTTTTGTGTTTCATAATACTGTGTAAGCTAGTAGGAACTCCTTTACTCACTTCAGTCTCTGGAAAACTCTGGAGCTGATTTCAGGTGATTTTCCCAGCTTGACACAATGTACTGACCCATGATTCCTTGAGATGCTTCAGCAAAATGCTGTCATCTGCATTGATATAAACTCTGAAAATATACGGCTGCTGCAGCAAGGAAGTAATTTTAAGTGATGGGCAGAAATGGCAGAAGGGTGAAAAGGTTTGTGTTGCTCTTGCGAGAGGGAGTGAGGAGCCAGAGAGGAAGCTGCAGCATTGCAAGAGCGAGCGGGAGCTGAAGTCACAGAGGATGGCGAAAGAGCTGAGGCATTAAATGAACACTTTACAAGCAAGAACACCAGAAGATGCGCCAGCTGAAACTGGCTGTTGTACCCACTATCATGGTTGACTTCAGAGCTAGTGAGGCACAGATATTGAATAAGTTAAGAGAATTTGAAACCGACAAATCATCCAAGCCACGTGCAACCTTGAGGCTGGAAGGTTGGAATAGCACACGGCTCAGGCTAGTCTTCACTTGGCAGCTACAAATGCCAAGTTCACAAATAGTGAAGGAAGAGAAAACCACTATAGATCAAATACCACAAAAGCTTAGTTAAAACCTTGTAACTACAGGAAGTCCCCACTGGTCAGATTTGACATTTTTTTTCCCTTGGTAGAGATTATTTATATATTTAGCTCAGGATATTCAACTCACATGAAACATGCTTTTCCCTATCCATGCACATTTTAAGATTTAAATGAGACTTTCAGTAGCAAAGCATCAGAGGTGTTTATAGTGAGTTTGGTGACACATGCCCTGTGATACACACTGTGTCAGCTGTGTCATTATTAGTTCACAGAAGGAGAAACTGAACTAAACAGCATGGAAGTGGCACTCTCATTCTTTGGTGGTGTTTTCTTTCATTTTTGGTGGGGAGGGAGAGGGAAGGAAATCAAGAAATCAGCCTCAGAAGTCTACCTGTGATCTCCTTGGAAGGCAAGATACACTTCCAAGGAATGATCCTTGTCACCTGTGGCACTTTGCTCATCACACAAGTTTTTCCCAAGAAAAAGCCCTGTGTGTTCCTCAGTTCCTTAGTGGCTCTTCCAAAGCAGAAACAAGCAGGTGACCTACTCAGCAGCTCCATAAGATACTTGAGTCTATCCTGTGTAGCTGGTCATGGTTGCCTGGCAGATCGACCTCCTTTTTCCATTCTATCTGCCTGCATGCGATAATAAATCAAATTGTCCATCATTCAAATGTCCACAGTATAGTAAGATGTCCACTAAAAGGGACTGTATTTTAATACATCTTGAAAGATCACTTCCCTAGCTGATTTTAACTGCAGTAAGAAGAGGACAAATGCATATGTAGCCACATATGCACAGGGCTCATTGCAGCTGTTGGCCAGTGGGGTCGGGCCACAGGGCCGGCAGGGCACGCACTGGTTGTAGCAGGACATGTCTCTGGGCTGGAGGTGCACCTGGGAGAGAAGAAGGGAGGAAGCAGAACACAAGGGTGGGTGAGAAGCAGCCTGGATACCCTGTCACAAAGGAGCCAAGGCCACTACTGAGTGGGGAACTGGAAGCTCAGGCAGGAGACTCACAGTCTTCACCACCCTACAAAGAGCAGCCTGGCCCAAGAACGGTGTGCCTTAATGTCTAAACCAAAAGCCCCATCAGCCAAATCTCAGATGCTCTCTAAGCAGACCTTCTTGATGCTTTCCTCTGTCATGACAAGTAGATGCAAACTAGAGG
>KZ505814.1:170933-186461 GCA_002844005.1 Limosa lapponica baueri
GCAAACCATGGCAGCTAATGATATGGGCTGTGCTTTGGTTTCCAACACTGCTGCCTTTTCTTTTCCAGGTTTGTGCCAAGCCCATTCCACAATCAAAGCTTCTTCTGAGCACAGGGATGAAAGACCCCAGGATTTCCAGGGCAGGAATGCAGCAGTGCAGGCAGAATACTCACCTCAAGTGCTGGGTGGGTTCAGATGACAATAGCCTGGCTCACTCTACTGAGCTTGTTTGAAGTGTCATTCTCAGATTCTATGATAACTAGCAGATGCTGGCTGAAATATAAATAAAATGGGAATTAGGGTTTTGCATAATGCAAAGGAAGGCATCACAAAGCACCACTGTACACAGCAGAGATTTACTTTCACTCTCAGTGGCCACAGCACAGCTAATTAGAAAGATTCTTCTTCATCATATAGGTGTAGTCCTTATTTACACTAGTGGGATTACTCTTGTGACTATGAGCTGCAAGATAAGGTCTGTAATAACTTGTGCTTCAGGTACAAGCTCATATATATGACAGAAGGATGATTTTTTGTTGTTTTAAGTTGGTATATAAAAATGAGCAGACCATTTTCACAAAACAAAATAGTGTACAAATCATCACTGAACTTCTTTGAGAAAATAGCTACTGTTTTCTTAACTTCCATTGCATAATTCCTTTTAGGACAAACATTAATGGTAAAGTATAAGACCTATTTGGTGCCAGAATCAGCTATAAAAGGACCAGAGATATCATGCTAAAATTTGAACAAAGCATTTTCTGCTTGAAATGCTTACAGTTTATTGCATAAAATTTAAACTCTCCTATTTCAAAAACCTTTTAGGGAAATGAAAGTATTTATTTTTCATCAGGAAACACACATTTCCAGTCTAAATTGAAATTTCCACAGGAGATGTGTTTTCATTTCAAAAAGTTGCTATTCTTTTTCTAAAATATTT
This sequence comes from Limosa lapponica baueri, assembly GCA_002844005.1. NCBI lineage: Eukaryota > Metazoa > Chordata > Aves > Charadriiformes > Scolopacidae > Limosa > Limosa lapponica. The sequence continues at coordinate 171,874 of KZ505814.1, forward strand.
TAGTCAACATATTTTCACAGCTCTATTAATGGAAAACTTGTGCGTGCTATTCTGAAGCATTTCTGACCGTTTTGGGGCAGAAAAACTCAAAAGTAAAGGCAGATATGTGTATGTGTTTATGTATATAGTTATATACAGCTGATACTTTTTATGATGATACTTACTTGTCCTTGGGGAATCACTCTTACTGTTCTCTGGGGGGAAATAGGGTGGAAATGTAGGATTGATACACATAGGAAAGTCTCATTCCATTGTCTGTTATTATGTCCTGCCCCTTTCCAAAACATATTCATTTTTTTTACTAGATATGTAAACTGAAGGGGGAACAGAAGAGATCCTTATATTTATAAAGCTTGGACATTCACATTAATCTTCAGACTTATGGACAGTTTATATACCTGTTGTATCTTGCATTCTATAGGCCAGTAATAGAAAGACAAGCCCTGCTCCAAATAATTTCTACATCTTGTTTAAAGGTATGATACAAAAAATTATTGATATCACATGCAATGTTTGCATGAAGTGAGGATTTTTGGATTAGAGTAAGCAAGACCTTTGTGTATTTTAAAATTACTGTAATTTCTCAGCAATTTAGGTAGGAATTGGCTATCTGCACACTTCAGAGGCTAGAACGTGGTTTTTAGCAAAATTTGAGACCGTTTTCTACCTACTTATCAAAGAATGAGTAATGTTAAAAAATATCCTTTTAATAGAGGACAAAAGTTCCCCATGCCTTACTTTTCCAAAGTCTGTCTGAGCTTTCCAACTTATTGCCCTGACAAGTCAACCAAGTTTATGGAATCATAGAATCATGGAATCATAGAATGTTTAGAGTTGGAAGGGATCTTAAAGATCATCCATTTCCACCCCCCTGCACAAGCAGGGTCACCTCCCACCAGACCAGGTTGCTCAAAGCCCCATCCAACCTGGCCTTGAACACCTCCAGGGATGGGGCAGCCACAGCTTCTCTCGACAACCTGGGCCAGGGTCTCATGAATCTCACAGTAAAGAATTTCCTCCAAATATCTAATCCCCTCTTTTAGTGTAAAACCGTTACCCCTCGTCCTATGGCTCCCCATCTCTCCTGGAGCCCCCTTTTGGCACTGGAAGGCCATTATAAGGTCTCCCTGGAGCCTTCTCTTCTCCAGGATGAACAACCCCAGCTCTCTCAGCCTGTTCTCACAGCAGAGAGGCTCCAGCCCTCTGATCATCTTCATGGCCCTCTGCTGGACCTGTTCCAACAGGTCCATGTCTTTCCTGTGCTGAGGACTCCAGAGCTGCAGACAGGGCTCTGGGTGGGGTCTCACGAGAGCTGAGTGGAAGGGGATAATCCCCCCCCGCTCCCCCAGTTGGCCACGCTGCTGGGGATGCAGCCCAGGACACAGGGAGCTTTCTGGGCTGCCAGAGCACGTTGCCAACTCATGTGGAGTTTCTCATCCACCAACAGCCCCAAGTCCTTCTCCTCAGGGCTGCTCTCAATCCATGCTCCGCCCAGCCTGTATTTGTGCCTGGGATTGCCGTGACCCAGGTACAGGACCTTGAACTTGGCCTGGTTCAACTTAATGAGTTTTGTGTGGGCTCACCTCTCAAACCTGTCCCGGTCCCTCTGGATGACAACCCTTCCATTCAATGTGTCAACTGCAACACCCATCTTGGTGTTGTCGGCAAATTTGCTAAGGGTGAATGCCACTGTCCATGTCGCTGACAAAGACTTTAACAGCACAGGGCCAGCTACCCTGAGGGGTGCCACTTGACACCGGTTACCACTTGGACATTGAGGCATTGACTGCACATCTTTGAGTGTGGTCATCCAGCCAATTCCTTATCTGCTGAGTGGTCCATCCATCAAACCCATGTCTCTCCAATTTGGAGACAAGGATATTGCGCAGGACAGTGTCAAATGCTTTGCACAAGTCCAGGTAGACAACATCAGTTGCTCTACCCTTATCCACCAATGTTGTAACACCATCGTAAGAGACCACCAGATTTGTCAGGCATGACTTGCCTTTGGTGAAGCCATTCAGGCCTCCTGGCGTTTTTGCCCAACTTCCTCTTTGTTGGGATGCATCGCCCCTGAGCTTGGAGGAGGTAGTCCTTGAATATTAACTAGCTTCCACAGGTCCCTGTCCCCTCCAGAGCTTTATCCCACAGTGCTCTACGCTGAAGAGGCCAAAGTTTGCTCTCCTGAAGTCCAGGGTAGTTAGCTTGCTGTGCACCTTCTTCAGTGCCATAAGGATCTTGAACTTCACCGTCTCATGGTCACTTCAGCCAAGGCTGGCTTCAGTTTCACATTTCCCAGCAGTCCCTCTCCGTTAATAAGAACAAGGTCCAGCATGGCACCTCTCGTTATTGGCTCCTATATCACTTGGAGAAGGAAGTTATCATTGCTGCATTCCAAGAACCTCCTGGATTGTTTATGCTCTGCTGTGTTGTCCTTCCAACAGACATCAGAGTGGTTGAAGTCCCCCATGAGGACAAGTGATTGTGAACATGAGGCTGCTCCTATTTGTCTATAGAGGACTTCGTCCGCTCGGTCTTCCTGGTCAGGCGGCCTGTAGCAGACCCTCACTATAATGTCACCTCTCCCTGCCCTCCCTTTAATCCTGACCCATAAACTCTCCGTCAGCTCCTAATCCATCCCCAGGCGGAGCACAGAGTTGACATAGAGGGCAACACCCCCTCCTCATCTCCCCTGCCTGTCCTTCCTGAAGAGCCTGTATCCCTCCATTACAACAGTCCAGTCACAGGAGCCATGTCTCTGTGATGCCAATAAAGATCATAGCCCTGCAGGAGCGTACGTCTCTAACTCCTTCTCTTTATTCCCCATGGCATGTGCGTTGCATAGTGGCATTTAAGTTGGCCCCCTGATGAAGATGACTTACTACTGGAGTGGCTGGAATTCCTTTGTGCTGCACTCCAGGTGCTCTCACGTTGATCTGCAACCCTTCTCCAAACTCTGGGCATCTGTTGCTGGCACTGGCATCATACTGGTAGGAGTGGGATGGATTGAGGTTCCCCTCCACTGGCAACTCTAGATTAAAGTTGTTTCACTTTCTTCCATGGGATAAGCCAAAAAAAAATCTTTTAAGATGATTGTTTTGGCTGCCTTGTAATTAAGTGGAATAATTCTTGAATGCTGATTTTCTCTTTTCTGCACCCTTTCACCTTGTACTTGAGAAGCAATTTTGAACAGATCCTGGGTGGGCTGTATCAGCCCAACACAATCTTCTAATGCTGTTGCTTTCAAGTGCCTCCCCTGAAATGGTACCAGTGCTGAATGTCTCTGTACAGCAGTATGTAGCAATCGAAATCCATCACATAGTATTTCTGTGGACAGAATGTGATTTCATCCAGAAAGAATTATGCTAGCCTTTAATCTGATTTGCTCTCCGTATTTAAAGAAATTTCACATGTAGAGAGTAACTCAATCCGTTTATAACATTTCCAAAGAAGAGAGGCCTTTCTGTTGCTCTCATCTCTCATTTGGCTGCAGGCTCAGCTGCTGAATCCTGTAAGTCTGTAAAATGCCAGCTGGCTGCTCCTTTGCTACCCATGAAAAATGCTGAAAGAAAAACAATAGCCTTTCCCTCTATCTCTATAAAACATATGACCATGTGAAGAGTGATATAAAGGTTTTGTCTATGTAATTCTGGGGTGAATCATACTTTTAGAGGTTGTTGGCATGATGAACATATAATAATCTGCATGACTTGTAAGGAATAATGTTATAATGAAGGTGTGCGTTTGTCAGCCCAAACTAGTGATAAACTTATATGCTGTCTCACTATTTCTGTGTATTGGAAACGTGGCAGTCCCTATATTTCTCAGTAGAGATGGCAGTGTTGAACGAGCACAAACGAAAGGATAGTCCATGCCCATAAAGAGCTTATTATCTAAATTAGTAAATCTCAGAATGGGAAAAGGAGGATTATCATCTTCATTTTAAAGACAGAGCAGACTGAGACTGTGAGGGGTGTAACAACTTGCCATGCTTTTTGCACAACGTATCAGAGCCACACTCGTATTCAGCATGTTCCACTGCACATTGTGCACAAAAGCTTTTAAACGAAACAGCAGGCGCTCTGATTGGTTTCATATTTATATGTGTGTCTGTGAGAAAAAGTAGTGTTTCACCAAAGTACAAATCAAAAGGCAGTGATAATATCAGCAAAGTTTTAATATCTGCTAGTGAAATCCCCAAATATCTTTTCTCAGCTTTGTAGGCTTCTATCCTAGTTTCTTCCACTTTTACCCCAACTTCATGTTTTGGAGAACTGGAAACAATTGCTATATAATGATTTATCCTGCATGCTTCTGTCTTAGTGGTCTTCCAGTTCTAGTTCCTGGTTCAAAAACCTAGCAGGGCTTCAGGGATGCATGCTACCCATTCCTCTGTTCAGAGAAGTAATTGATTGCTTTTTTTTGGAAGAACGAATGAAGAGGGAAGAATTACAGTTTATGGAAATGGCAGACAGGTTGCAAAAGTAGTGATTTTAAAAAATTGTGTAGGGGAATCGCAACATTCCCTGAGATCTAGAATATGACATACCGTCTTGTCAGACGTGGATAAACAGAATAAGTTCATAAGTACATAGAACACAGTCAAAAGTCTATGGAAAGGTTTTTGTCACGTTTGTTTTGTGTACATAGCTGTGCTTCCTCACATTCAGTGTGTTTGCATACAATGGCCACTCATATTCTTTCCACAAAACCAACATATACGATACTTTTGCCCTGCTAAGTTTAGTGCCAGCTCTCCCTGTCCCTAAGGAAGGTGACAGATTTCCTGAGCTGCCCTTGAAGTGTGCTTGTGGGTCCCTTGTGAGGATGGCTGGGCTCTAAAGGAGGGAACGCCTGAGAGGTGATGGGGCAGAGCTCCTTCCGCCTGCGCTGCCGCCCTCCTCTCGCGTGCGGAGGCTGTCGGGGTACTCTCACGTATCAGCTATCCATCAGCAGAAAGGGAACCTTTTGATAACCATATCACAGCTGCTCGGGACATCTTAAGCACCAAAAAGCACCAAATTTAAGAGAAGAATCTGATGCAGGATCTACAGCAAGAACATAGAGGTAACTGAAAATTCAAACAGATGAGTAAACCCATCTTACACATCTGGACAAGTAAACACGTGCACAAGCACACAAATACTTTCTCTTGTTGGTTTTGTTTCCTCTCATGTTAGGTTGTATAAAACTGCCCAAAAGTCAAAGAACATAATAGCTAGAATTACAATGCCCTTCCCAAAGATTATTTTATATCAGCTTGAAAATTAGGTATATATCACATTGCTGGGGTGGATGGATTCACTTATCAAATCCTGACCATCACCTTGAGGTGAGAGCTCCAGCTGATGGAGGGTTTGCTCAAAATAGCAATTAGTGTTAAAAATTCCATCAGTGGAGATTTTTTAATTTTAGTGCTTGTTCCCCGGCATTAATTTCAGGGTATGTAATCTCATTTGTTCTCAAGATTTCAATAAATTACGTGAGCGAATGGCTCTATCCATTTATAAGATTTATTAGGGAGAAGAGGGCATGGCTTTGTTTTCTGCAAAGGAGGCATCCACAAACAAGCTAAGTCACTGCTGCAGCACTGCTGCAGATCATGAACTGCTTCAAAGACTGTCCAGCAGGTCAGGTGGAAGGAGTCATCTATGAACTAGTGATGCAAATCTATGCCTTGGATCACAAACAGCTGAATCCCCTACCTGTGACTTACACAGGGGCATATATCACTTTGGAAAAAAGCTGCTGCATCAGTTAAAAACGTTGGTGCCTGTTATCACCGTATGCTGAGGCACCACGTCTACTTTGGAGTTGAAGTATAAGAGCTCTTCCCAATTCACTATGCTGCAAAATCATAGAATCATTTAAAGGTCATCTAGTCCAACCCCCCTGCACAAGCAGGGACATCTTTAACTAGATCAGGTTGCTCAGAGCCCTGTCCAACCTGGTCTTGAACATCTTCAGGGATGGGGCCTCCACCACCTCTCTGGGCAACCTGGGCCAGTGTCTCACCATCCTCATTGTAAAGAACTTCTTCATAATGTCTAATCTAAACCTACTCTGCTCCGGTTTAAAACCATTGCTCCTCGTCCTATGGCTCCCCTCCCTGATCAAGAGTACCTCCCCATTTCTCCTGTAGCCCCCTTTAGGTACTGGAAGGACATTATAAGGTCTCTCTGGGGCCTTCTCTTCTCCAGGCTGAACCCCACCAACTCTCTCAGCCTGTCTTCATAGGAGAGGTGCTCCCGCCCTCTGATCATCTTCATGGTCCTCTGCTGGACCCACTCCAACAGGTCCATGTCCTTCCTGGGCTGAGGACTCCAGAGATGGACACAGGACTCCAGGTGGGGTCTCACGAGAGCAGAGCAGAGGGGGACAATCAAACAGATGAAGTTAAATGACTGTCTGTAAAAGAAGGTGATGTGAATGAGTGCTTTTGCCGTGAAGCAGACGAAGAGTGCTCACTGCCCTTCCTCTGGCCTGAGCTGGGGAAGCCAAACCAGGGAGCAGCAGCATCTGCAGAAGCATTTGCGAGGTTTAGCTACGGAAAAACCTGGGCTGTCTCTCTAACACCCTGTGATGCAGCCCCTTTCTGAGAACAAAGAGAAAATGCAATTGTTCACTTACAATACTACTTTAATTTAAAGCTAGAATAATCTAGTGTAAAAAACAAGAATAAAGAGATTTCTTAGATCCAGGCTAAAAAGTTGAGCTGATTTGGAATGTGTGATGGGAGTTTGTTTTACTTCACTTTAAGCACTAGATTATAAATAAAAAACTTTTGGCAGCAGGCCATAGGAAAGAAGCAAAATGCTAACTAATCATATTTAATGTTAAAATCAATGGCACAGTGTTATGAAAGCCTGAAGGAATAGAAATGTCTTTTCTTAGCATACACAGTAATAGACTTTGGGGTCAAGAAATGATATATTACTGTAATATCTGCTGCCTTTTAAAATGACGTTTGTAATAAATGGCATATATTCCTCTTATAATTTCTTTATTAGTAACACAAATTTCACCATCTGTGATTATCATCATGGATGGCAGATGAAAAATTCTGCTCTGCCAACGAACATACCAGTTGAGTTACACCAGGGAGGGACGTGGCTTGCCATGCATATAAAGAATTCAGCCACAGTGGTTCCTGTAGTGTCACACAATACAAATTATAGGCCTCTTTACTTAGCAGGTGGCCTCTAACCTTCCTAGGCTTCTTTGAGCAGAATATCAGACATCACAGGTGAGGGAATACATCAAAATTAGGGAGCCATTTACTGGCTACATGCATTTGGCATAGTCCTGAGGATCGGCAATGGACCTTATCCCACAATCAATTTCCTTTCCATCTTGATTGAAGGAAATGTATGACTTAGCTGCAAGCTCTGTTGAATTCCCTACCACGATCTCTGCAGATATGTAAATGAACATTAGCTGCAGAATATCAGATTATGGAAATGCTTAAAGAACATTATGGCTTGAGGAAGAGGAAAAAATAGTCTCTTGCTAGCAAGACATTTTCTCTTTGAAGAAAAAACTTGAGTGACATGAAATTGAGGCTAAAATATAAATTAAATATGAAAAGCTGAGTGAGAGGTAATTATTAAAATGATTTGGATTAGATGGAGGAATTCAAGGCCTGTTTCAACAGAGAGCTTGCATGCCTGCGTAAAGAAATATGTGAAATCATTGTCAGGCAGTGACTTTTCAGTGAATTGCCACAAAAGAAATAGTAATTTCTACAAACAGATCATGAACAGACAGGAATTCAAATGAAGATAATGAATTCACTCCTGTATGAGTCAGCTGACATCCAGTTGCAGACGTACCAAGGGTGACTTGTGTTATTGCCCCAATAATACTAGAGAGGCTTTTATCAGTTGCCCAAACAAGGGCTTCTAGTGCTACCTGAGGTCCCTTGGGGTGTCCTGAGCCCCCTCTCCAGGAAGGTGTGGGGTTCCTGTTACTTCAACAGAACCCTGTGGGGATCCCAGATCTACCAGGGCACCTCCAACGCTGTAGAGACACCCCTGGCTAATTTGAACACCAAGGGACACTTCTCAAATGTTGGGAATCTTGATTAGAAGCTAATGAAAGACTTAATGTTTTATTGCAAAAAGCTGCAGATCATTTACTACTCTATCACAATGTGCTGATCATGATGTCGTCTGATTCACAAATACAAAACAGCAGCTGGTGTAAAAAATTTACATTACTTCCTGAAAATGGATGTTTTTCCCCTGGCTTTATCCAATAGCGCAGTCTGTAAAAGGCCATCCATTTGTCTCTGCATGTGTGCAAATTTCAAAATTCTTCTTTCTTCACCTAGCTTTTTGCCAAAACACTAGATTTTTTTTTCCAACCCTACATTTTATTAAACACAAGTAATCAAAAGAAGATATAAAAGCTCAAGTAGGGAAAGACTGAGAGGACATATTAAATAAATTCTGTTCAGTGTTTCTGTATTTGAGTTCAAAATGATGGTGACAAATAGCTACAGGGTCGACTTTAAGAAGGTAGAATACAACAACCTGTCCTGAACTATATCTAAATTCTGGTAGACTCTGCCAAGGAGAGTAAACTCATGTTTGCAGTTTTATGAGCACGATCAGATCTACAAGTCTATACAAAGACATCTGTGTATTTTGATAGGGATCATGATTCTGCCACGCAAACATGCCTTTGCAGAAGTAAATATAAGAAGAATTATTTTCCTATTCCCCAATGAAATCCCATCTGGAAGTACTAATCGACCGATTAGCTCCAATAGCTAATGGATGAAATGATAAAGAAACTGTGCCGAAGGATTATATTTTTGGTTACTAATCTTGAACAGAATAAACGTCAACTACAGTTTCTGGCTGCGGTAACAAACTATTCTGGATAAATTTCAGTTAATCACTTTTCTGATTGTAAGGAAATAGATTTCAAAGAAAATTTTAGATTCTAGTGGGATGTCTGACTTGACTTCTTGTTTTGACTCTCATCCTGTTTTAATTACTTTGCCACCCTCTCTTGTCTGCTAATGAACCTGCCTTTAGTGGTCCACATCTCTCCACACTGATGGCATATGCTCTCACAATCTTGATTCACTGAGCTAGTACATTTCTAAATTCAACCTTTTCTCATTTCAAATGTTTTGATGCACTCAGGAAATGAACCAACAGAGACATTCAGGATACCTACCTCTCAACTGTCTATAAATTTCAACATACCTTTTCTTGGTACAATTTCTTTTTATTTCCCTGATTGTTCTGAATAAGCTATATTTACCTATAATTTAAATCCTGTGATCTGTTCTGGAAGCCTTCATCAAACCCATTAAGTGTCATAGTTTTGGCTGTATACTGAGACTGAAAAGGACTCTTACTTTAAATGATTCATATTATTATATTTGAAATAGACACATGAAAAGAACATAGCTACCTTGGAGCATTATGAACAACATATTATAAAATGCTATTTGATCAACTTGAAAACAGTGTAAGAAAATAATAGCTTTTAACTTTGAAATAAGAATCCAGTTCATAATTCCTCACAACCAGATGTTTTAAAGTTTTGTTTGCTGTTTTTGTAAGATCTTTTGAGAGACTGATTTTTAAAAAAGATGTATTCAATGCGAATGGATATTAATGCTTTTGAAAAGAAAGTATTCAGCATTTTTTTTCTATCCTTTCTGTTAATCTGATTTAAGGGTATGAAGAGCCAAAAGCCTGCTCAGTTTAATCCCACAGAATGGCACCAGTGGTTAAATGACACCGGCCTTTAAATGAGTTTGAGTCAGCCCACTTAGACCCTAAGCACCTTAAGCAAAGCTCCTCACTCATCTCAGAGGGTCAACTGTCAAGTCATTAACAGGACAGGTACTCTGTTTTCTGAACACGAATGCACTATTTTTGGTCCAGATATTTAGCCATTTTGGTTAAATGATTACCGCTTTCCTAGCTCGGTTTTGTTCGGTGCTGGGTAAAGAACTCCCTGCATTCACACATTAGGAATACTCAGCGCCTGAAATATATGCTATGCTTTATGGTACCAGCTCATATTTTTGAAAATTATGTACTTCTTTCCCATTTTTCCTATGATGTCCATCAAAGAGCTCTCAACTTAAAATTTCCCATACATGTTTCTGAGCTTCCTGGATTCGTTATATATCCACTAAATATTCTTACCAATTATATTGTGACACAAAGTAAATGCTTATCAGTACTGAAGGGGAAAATGCAGTGTTAGTGTTGATGAATAAAGCATCCTTAAAGTTCCATATTCCCACAAAAATGCAGAGGAAGCAGCATAGGCTTAGAAGCAGCACGAATGACAGAGTGAGAAGTGATACTTGCACTTGTATTTCTTCCTTGCTGCCATTTCTCTACCAGAAAAGCCCGGGTGGTGCTGGCTTTTATCTCCCTCTGAGCTTGGACCAGTCTTCTCTGGGACAGGTCAGCCAACACACCGGCACTTTGCTGATCTTCTGGGCCGTCCCTTGTGTTGTAACCTGAATAAGACTCTGCTCAATTATTTGTCTCATTAAATTGCCTGTGGCTGATTGATTCACACCCTTTTCTAAAGACAGGAGTCCCAAATTTACCACTATTTCACTGAAATTGGGTTTCAGTTCTCAATACTTTCAGCCTTTTCACGTGGGATTTATTCCGGAAAGGAGATGTGGGAGGACAGTGGATATGAAGAAAGAGGAAGAAACTGTTTTACCTTCTCCTGAGTGATTTCTGAATTCTTTTTCCATGGACAGGTAGTTCATTGTAACAGGCCTTTCAGCAGAAGGAAAATAATTATATATATATAGTTTTTTCTTCAAAACATTCTGTAAAATTATAGTCCATAGTAGAACTTAATTTAATTTTGGAAATAATGTAGAATGTAAATACAGATTATTAGACAGCAAAGAATTTAAGTCTGAGTGGCATAAATGGAGATTGGTGAACAGAAGAATAAAGCATTTCTTCTTGCAGAGGTTTCTTTCATTTTATCTGTCGATTATGCTGAATAGCAATAAGACCCGCTTGAACTAAAACATTGCTGAAGATTACTGTATTCTTGTCTTATTATATAGTGGTAGACAGTAATTATACATTAGTAAGTTGCTAACCTGGCTAAAACTCCCCAGTCACAGCCTGACAAAATCTTTTCTGGTGGAATATCTCATGACTCTCCATGAAGTATTAGCTGTTCAGGACTAATGACACACAGCTGAGCATCTTATTTCCAGCCAGGGCCAGGTATTGCTAGCACGCGAGTAGAGTACTTTTGGAACAATATTTAAAATCTGGAACCGACTCTAGATTTCATCAGATTTGAATATCATAAGAAAAGAAGCTTCATGCTGGGTCACATTCAACTTCTAACTGATTGCATTCTTAATGTTTAGTTTGGACACATTTAACATCTCATGTTAACGTGGTGCGAGAAACCAGTGCTGTCAAAACAGAAGGAAAATCATAAAACCTGTCCTTCTGCCTGAAACTATAGTTTGCACACAATCCGCCTTGAACCAGAACAGTTCTTCAGCAAGACCTTAATTGTGTTATTATATACAGGAAAAACATATATATGTGTATAGATTTCCAGCGACTTCCTACAACAATTATTTTCCCATTGAATGGCAACAGAGTTGGAAACCTTTCAGAGCTTTCACAAAGTTTTCAATTAAGATACTAAGTAAAAAATTGTTTTTTAATGATTTCTGGAGTAGGGAAAATGCATCAGAAATTTCTTTCTGGTCTCAACTGTCCAGTGCTTATTGGTTATTAATCTCAAAAGAGAAGGCAGATCTAGATTATTTTCTTGGTTCTCCAACTGAGGATATGAATAAATGGCATGAGTAATGTAGAACATCTTGCATTTCCTCTACTTTGCTGTGGGTATAAAAGATCTTCTGGTGTGTCAGAAGCTATAAAATTATCTTATTTATTCTGCAGAATGTTACTCGCACAGGGCACAAGGAGCAGACCGTGTGTTGAGTGTATATGTATTGCAGAACTGAGCCTCCACATAAAATCTGAAGGCACTGCAAATAGCCTATAGGCATGGAAACAGAGTGAAAGGGGATGTGGCAAAACCCTCCTCTCACTCTGCGTATTGCACATGTTGATTTCCTAGCTCACCTGCAACACCAGGTCAGAAATGCCAATTATAAATATTGTATTACCTGTTTTGGTATACACCTGATTTCTTTTCTATGTAAATAGAAGGTGTTTTCTTTCCCTTAATACTTTTGCTTCAAGGAAAAGAAGAATCCCAATATACAAACCCGCCATTTCCTTTCCACTGTAGAAGCAGAGGCGGGGAATATTATTATGATTAAAAAGAAAAAGGTTTTGAAAAGAGATGTTGAAGGATTTGAAATCCAAAATGCAACCAGCTCTGGCTAGCAAACCCTTGCAGCAGAATACTGTGTGCTGTGTGCAGGAGGACTGTAAGATGAGGCAGGAGGGTTCCAGAAACCTAATGCAGATCTGAATTTCTGCATCTATCATAGATTGAACCAAAACCGTCAGCCCGTTCATTTTTGCTTATACTAGAGCCTAAAAATTTGATTTTTGGGTCCACCTTTTCTTCAGAGTTTGATCAGTTATACCCTGATTATATTAGGCTGAAGATTTTAACTTTACGCTGTATCATAGACACCTGAAAAGGGGGAGCTGGAAATTTATGAGAGAAGCACTAAGAGCCCCTTATCCAAAGTGACAAAATTGCCACCACCATAATCTCTATTAAGTGCTACAAAATTACAGTGTAACAGCTCTGAAATTACATGTGACATCTGCATGAATACCAAATCGATTCATTACGTTCATCCCTATTACAAAAAGCACTTACTGAATTTGTACTGATTACAACTCTTACAAATTTACTGTTACCCAAGCGAACTTACTTCCCGGTGTACATATATTATTTAAAGATCTCAGTTCAGTCCCAAGAAGGTAACCGTGCAAATAATACTACCACTTAGCATGGAGTATTGTATCCGAGTAAAGTACCCTAATATTTTAAAGTTCTTTTAAAGTGCTTGATTTTAAGAAAAGTCTCTTTTTTTTTTTTTTTAAATTTGATTAAGCATGTCATGTCATCCAGTCTCTCAAGAAATGAAGTCTAAAGAGAGAAAAACCAGGAAAGAATATGATAAATGTTCACATTATGCAGAATTTGCCTTTTTGAAATCACATTCCCCATTGTGCAAGCCAGAATTTTATAGAGATATAAATCACAAAGAAATAAGAAGCCAGTAATGAGATAGAAGTATATTTGAAATATGGATGCAAATCCTCACCACCTGCTGAGCAAAAATAGTCTGCAGAGACTGTCCTGAAAGCTGAACTGCCATTAACATCCTGTAAGCACTAAATTTGCAGCAGAAGAATGCTGGAATTATATGTCTGTGAAATGTCAAAGGCCTCTTTAATTTATCTCTAAGCAGAATGTTTCAGCTACATCTACATAAATATTTTAACAGGAATTTAATTTTCATTTTAGTCACACAATAAATCTTTTTATTGCACAACATCATCTTGTCCTAAATAAGTTACCTTTTGTGTATGAGCGCCAAGATGGTTGTGTTCATTCTTCTCTCTGGTTTGATGAATGCTCTTTGAATATGCAATGTGTCAGTGCACTTATTTACATAAAAACTTTGCCATAGGTCATTTAATTGTGTCTAGAGCATCTATTCATTTATATATGTTGTCCAATGCCTATCGATTGACTTACGTTTAACTGCAGCCCTGGACCTCTTAAGGGTACACCAGAATAGAAGAATAGTAGAAAACAACAAAAGGAAATCTAGACTAAGTGTATAATATTGGCAGTTGTGCGTACACTGGCAGAGGAAAAATATCAGAGCTTTACTGCTTATATGCTTTTCCGTGCATTTCATAAGTAGCAGCAGGAACTCAGGCAGCTCCTGTCTCACTGAGTCTCACTTGCTGGGCATTTCACATATCGTTGTTGTTGCAGTTTGATTGTGTGGTGTTAGATATTGGGAAAATGTTTAGCCAGTAACTTATAATGTGTCCAGAGTTGGGCATGGATTACTGTTTCTGCTTGGCAGGACGTTGGAAATAAGCAGAAATACTAGAAAGTTTGTTGTGAGCAGGGTAGTCTGGTGCAGAGCGACCTGCTGTTCCCAAGTCTGTTTGGCAACGTGGAGCACAAGCTCCAGAACCAGGAGTGCTGACCGTGCGGATGAACAGATGCATCTGTACAGAGCTGTCTTGCCATTCTCTTTGCAAGCTCTTTACTTGCTTTCTTGCTGGAAGAAAATGGTGATGGAGCTACTGTAAATCTCTCTTCAGGCACCTAAACTCATTCTGCACAAATCATACTGCTCTGCCTGCAAATTGATTATCATTTCTGATTTATTAAATCTCAAAATCACATCATAGAACATTTGCTCTAGCACTCAGAGGGGAAAAGGCACAAATGTAAATAACAACTGGCAGTTGAAATTAGGCTGTTAAGGAAGAGATTTTCAAAGGCTTAAACAGAAGTTAACATCAAGCAGCTATAATCAAGTCTTTCACTGAGACCTGTGCTTTTTATTTCTGAAGATTTTCCTGATTAATACCTTT
>KZ505814.1:187147-199130 GCA_002844005.1 Limosa lapponica baueri
TGAGGTTCAAATTGGATATTAGGAATTTTTTTTTACACTGAAAGGATTGTCAAGCACTGGAACAGCCTGCCCAGAGCAGTGGTGGAGTCACCATCCCTGGAGGTATTTAAATGCCAGGCAGATGTCATGCTGAGGGACATCGGTTAGTGGTGGTTTTGTCAGTGTTCGGTTAATGGTTGGACTCGATGGTCTTAACCCTTCCAACCTAAACAATTCTATGATTCTATAAAACTGTCTTATTCCATAAATTTTCAAAATTGGAGGTAAGCATAAGTATACATGCTTATAAACCTGTTGGCTTATTTTTTGAAAATCCAACTCTAAATTATTACCTAAAGAATTTTTATGCTGTGAGTCCAATTGTCATAAATACGTTGAGCCACGTTATTACACCCTTTCTCAAGGCAGTTGTCTGCTCTATAGAGAACTAGAAGAAGAGCAGACATTAAGGTTGTCTGTTGTGTACCTTTTAGCAGACCTAAGCTGATTATAAAAAATTTTAGAGAAATAGTAACTGGACATTATAACTTGGGCATCTTTAAACCTCAAATGACTGTACTACTCACTGCATACAAATTTATGGGACATAAGCAGATAGATGACAATGGAAACGTAGGTACAATGACAGCCTGTTGAAGGACAGGCTCTAATATAACACAGGGCACCGTGACACAATCTTCTTTCCATTCCTGCTTTGAAAGATAATTTGTAGTTTTCTTTGTAATTATTCAGTCACTTACTTCTCTATTATGCCTGTTAATCCTAGGATTTCTTCTTTCTTATTATCTACTTTAGTCTTCCTCTTGTCTTTTCCATTTCCCTGATTTGTCATATAAGCTGACCAGAAAAGTTTAAAGAGAGTCAGAAAAAGCAGTCTATAGAAGACAACGCATTTCTCCTTGGGCAGGTTTTTAAAGGAGGGTTATGGCAGAATCTGGGATGTGAGCTTCCTTTGAGCCACTGTGAATGCTGCAAAAGCTTCTCTTTTCCTTCTAAAGTGCATAATGGAGAAAGGAGAAGCACAGCAAATACACTGTTGTACTTCACACACCTTAGCAAGAAGTTAATCGACCTACTTAGGAACAGTAACATGCTCTGCCAGTCTTTGTGCTTAATTAATAGAGTCATTGAATATCTGGTTGAATGAGATTTTTGGAGGTCATCTGGTCCAATCTCCAGCTTGAAACAGGACTATTAATCAAGACCAGACTAGAAGAGCCCTGGGTTTTTCTAATTGCATCTCCTGTCTGCTGCGGTGCTACTCAATTACGCTGTACGAAAGTTGTCTGTCTGCCCCAAAGTCACTTGGCACTATTCACCAGCTCACCACAGCTTTCTTTAGTTCAGACAGACAACACTCATCCCTATTTTTTTTCTCCAGGTTCCTACATCTTCCCTAAATTTATGGCCCCACCTGCAGGATCCTTCTCACCACTCACATTCTGAGGGACTGTGCAAATGCTATGTATTTTCCACTTGAATCCATTTGCAGTTACTTAGTGTAGGTATTTCTATATTTGTAACCTATTGGGAAAGTTCAATGCTCAATGATCCTTACGCTGACTGTTCATTATTTATGGTGTAGTGAACTACAATAGACTCTATCATAAAGCCTGTGGGAGTACTGGCCAATTCCAGGCCAGGCAAAGGACTCATTCTCTCTATTCCCTCTCAGTCAGTTGTATGTGACTACTCATTTTTGCTCTGTAAAATCCACTCCCAGTCACCTAACGTGCAATGACTCTTTTGCTGTACTCAGGTACGGCAAAAAATTCTGAGCAGATTCATCATGGAGAAGGCAGAGAATTAAATCTACACTTTCTTGAGCCCGGGGGAGAAGTGTTGTGGAATCAAAAATGTTCACTTAGCTGGAAAGTTGTAATTGGGTGGCAGCAGATTGTCAACACTCAGGAGCCAGGTAGCTAAAATTCCCACAAGGGAGTGCAAAGCCCTCCCAGAAAACAATGCAATATTTTTGTTACATGAAATCTTTCCTGTCCTGAAATTCTTCCATTCTGTTCACAGCTGAGTTGAGGGATCTACTTGAAATAACTGACACAGTTAGCTCACAGATCAGTCTGCTTCAGTCAGAAGATCCCAATGGGACTCTTTTTCTTTAGCTGGGAGGTTCTTAGCACAGCATCTTCTTGAAAAACTGAGTAGTGACAAAACTTGCTTATCTTCAGAAATTAAGAACTTTTAAAATCAGAAGCCCCAGATTTGGACACAAAACATGATTTGTCTGTGGCAGATTCAGTGAGATCAGTGGGCAATCAACAACCCTTTAGACCAACAGAAAGTTTATTCCTTTGAATCTTCACAGCTAAAGTAAAAAAATAATTTTTTTCCTCCCCTTACTTGTCTTTCATTTTAGTATAAGATTTTGAACTTGAACATTTCCTGGAAAGAACTCCAAGACTAAATTAATATGTTCTACTAAAATACTTATCAAACTTTTTGAATCCTTTCTGGGATAGATGGGGCTCACAATTATGTACAAATAGATAGCATGAAAATGAGAAGACAGCTTATCTTGCCAGGTAGTGGGCATGTGTAACACCAGCACCAGCAGCTTCATAGGGAAGAGATACCAAGCGAAAATGGAGCTCTGTCTCTCCCATCAACAGAAACGGCAGAGCAAATAGTGCCTCTGTTTAAAGAGTAGTGTTATCTGCTAAACTTCAGAAGTTCCAGGACAGATAAACAAAAGAAGATTATTTGTGACATGAAGAAATACTTGGGTAGCAGCCATTTTTTCCTGCCCCGGGCACTGTGATAGGAAAAGCCTTTTGCCTGGGAATCTTGATGGAGATATCAGGGTAGAGAGAAAGGTCTTCATTGCTTTAAATTATGCTAGTTGTCATTCTGGTTTCCAGATTTGGAAAGAGAAGGACAGACTTCTTGCTATTCCTGTTGCAAACCACAAGCCCGGCACCCTGTTTAGAGACTTTTTACAATGCAATTGCCCCCAGAAGGCTGTGAGATCCTTGGTGTAACAAAAATGCCAAAATGTAATGTTTCTTTCAAGGACTGAATAATGAGGTTTATAGATTTCCTGTGTGCCTCTCCAACAGAAACAAACTAATAGTGTGCAAGGCAGGAGGGAGAGTGAAAGAATTCCCTGGGATATATTTGATATGCTAAAGTATTGTCGAAATACACGTGCCCATCTGGCTCAGGAACTGTGCTCAACGCAACGATTGTACAAATTGTTTCTGACTAATGACAAGAAAAAGCCTGAATCTCTGTATTCCCTGGGCAATTTAAAATCTAAGTTAAATATATTACAGTTTCATTTCTGAACTAATGCAATTGTATTAAAGACATTTTGTTTAATAGAATGCTTTGTTGTAGAGGTAGAAGTACAGGAGGCGTGTCTCAGATCCTACTGACCACAGACACTCTTAAAACAAGAATAATGTAGGGAAGAACATTGAAATCTACCTGTTTATCACAGCAGCAATAAGCATTATTGATTGTTTTTATTATCCATTTGGGCCATATAGTCTGATAAGACATGAAATCCTGCTGAGTGATTCCCCAGGGACAAAGAGGTGATTTAGATTTATTTAGAAAAATATTCATACAGAGCCAAGTAGTTCTAAGTAGCTCCCACTAGTTCATACACTCCCCTGTTTGCTATTTGGTGATTTCTGTGTCAAGAAATTTTTTACTTTCTCATGGTCACATTTCCACCTTTTAAAGCCCGTAATACACATAGTTTCTTTACGCCTGCACGTGCAGCACAGCAAACCTTTTGGTGCGTGGGACTGAGCTCTGATCTGTCGAGTCTTGGGCAATGACTGCCTCAGCTGTGCATATATTTACTACATAAAAGAGCTGACATGCTGCTTCTGCATATTCCACAAGAGAATGGGGTCTGATGCTGGCTTCAGATCCCACACTGACCTAGCAGCCAACATCACCTCTGCAGAAAACATTATATCACTGAATAATTACACTCAGCCAGAGCCCAGAGGCCCTGATCAGGATCTGTGCTGTAGGTATGTAAAGATCTCACCTCTACTTCAGAAATTTTTGAGTCCGAGGTGGCAAGGAGTCTATAAAGGAAAGATGAAAATCAAAACGGGGGTGCTCTTCATGTATGAATATACTGATATAAAAAATCTGCTCCTCAGACATTTCCTTAATTGGCTGACTTCACAACAAAAGTATCTTGAGAAGATAAACTACTGCAGTGAACAGGTAAAGGTGAATTTCCAAACGTTCAGGGTTCAACATGATTTAGAAAAGCTCCGAAGGCATGCAGAGATCCTATAAAGGTCACTGTAAATGTCTCAAGTGGCTTCTTCAGCGTGTGGTGTGAACTGAACACCCACTGAAGACAACCTGCAGCACAACAACTTCCTCTCTTCCATAAAACAAGGCACAAAACTCCCTGCAGCAAGGAAAACCTTAAAAATGTGGTGAGGCCGCAATATATTTTCTTTTCAGTGGGTTATACAAGAGGTTGTTGCCAGTATTTAACAATAGAATACTTCTGTTACCATAAACCATGTTGAAGTACTTCATAGAAACTCCCCAAATCCTCAATTAATTCACAATCTAGTCTGTGTATCACAGACAGTGATATGTAAGACTACATTATTTCCCCTGTCCTCTGCTCCCTTACAGTTCTTCACAAAACCCATTTTAAAAGCAATGTCAAAGTGTCAAAGGGCTTTTACAGCAGGGTACAGCTATCTATATCCTGCAAATAAATCAGGGCTCTCCTTCTCAGGTCACTCTTTAAAAGCCACAGGATTTTGCATCAACAAAGAAGCCTTAGCAGCAATGTAATCATGTGGATTATATTAAACTGGACCAGTTGAAGGACTAACTGAAGCCCTGTAAAACTAATGGATGTTGCTGAACTTTGGTATCCACATAAGAGAAACGTACAGTGAACTAATTAGAATTTCTATTCTGTGCACTGTCATTCATTTCACAGCTTCCCTGAGCAGCGTTCCCTCTGCAATCATGCAGCAGCAAACTGTCCCCAAAGGTCACATGTAAAGCCATTATATACAATCTGATGAGCATTGTTTCTTGGCTCTAATTGGAAACTACATCATTTTGACTTGTCACAGCCCGATTATATGTGTGCCTTTCGGTAGGTCCATTCATGTCTATTAAACCTCTTGTGGTCTGAAAGACCTTACAATGCTGAAGGAGCTTGCTGAATCAGGATCTCTCGCATTACGTGGTCATTCACTGTTTGCTAACTAATGAGGAAAAAACACAAAATAAATCCAACGGATGAGAACTTATTCTATCATTTACCCAACAATGCCAAAGCTCTTTAGAAACTGACTTTAATTAGTGCCCCATGGTGAAGACAAACATAATTATCCTCATTTTACAAAGTGAGGAAAATAAGATTAAAGGTCTGTCCCAATGTCATAGTGAATCAACGAAAGGAGCTCCCAGGAACCCACTCTTTGTTAAGGCTGTAAACGGTGCCAGGCTTTGGCAGAAGGCAGCAGTAGCTTAATCTGGTCGGGTTTGTCCTATACTTCTGCTTTTGAGCCTCAGCAGAGCATAACCTTCTACCCAATAAAAGTATTTGAAGAAACTTTATGCAGACCACTAAGAAGCCAGTCTCCCTGGACAATAAAGACTTGAGTATTACATTATTCATCCATCTCACTAATACAGGCTCTTCCTGCGGATGAGAGACTGCAAAGTATGTGGTACTAGTAATGATGCTGGGCGCAGGGACCGAATCTGTTGTCATGTTCTAGGACAGCCATTATGAAAGATAAGCACATCAGTGCCTTTCTCTGCAGAGATATTTCCCCTTGGACTATCCACTATAGCCAAGCAGTTGACTACGATCCCAATTAATTTCTTTTGGAAAGCTTAGGTGGTGGTTTTCCCCCCCCCCTCTTTCCTGGTATATCTTGTAGCCAAGGAGTTTTCAGTATTTGATCCCAAAGGTACTTGCACAGGAAAGGAGATTTTTTTGGGCTCTGTGTGTGTGTGCGCACAGATGTTATGAACACCCACCTGCCAAGGAAGCTGTTTTTGAAAAAGTGACAAGAAAGCAGCTCCTTCCTAAGTTTTTAAAATCACTCTTAAAGTCTAAGTTCATAGAAGGTAATCTGATCTGTGATTTTAGTAAAGAGGAATGAGGAAAAAGGAATAAAAGGTGAAAAAGACTAACTCGGGGAATGTATCAGAGAGACACGCATGCAGATGGCTCATGAGCGATTTGAAAAAGGTTTCAAATGCTTGTACCTCAGGATATGTCATTATCTGCTAGCTATCGCATGGAACCGAAGTTTGTGTTAAATCAGTCAGCTTCAACACATGCCTAGCAGATAGTAAATCTTTATGTAACATTCAGTGGAGCTATTATATCACAGTTTCACAGCCTTCCTCCCAGCTGTTAAGCATTCTATTTCTGTGTCAGATCCTTAACATTGGTTTCCTCCCTATTTCATCAGAGGAAGGTGTTTAGCCCTTTTTGTGGTGGAGTACTTGAAAAAAAATCTGTTAATTTCTCAGCGTGGCTCTCACAGGCCAGCCTCCCCTCTTCCCATGACGGTCCAGCTACCTTCTCACTCAAACAAGATTTAATTTCTTCCAGCAGATATTAACTCTAAATCCCAACCGCATGCTTATCCACCCTGCCTGTTATTTCAGCTCAGCTCCTTGCCTGTGCTGGGGCTGTAATTAGTTAGCTGGCCAGGGTCAGGGCTGTGTGTCTCTGTTTTCATAGAATCATAAAATTGCCCAGGTTGGAAGGGACCTTTCAGATCATGAAGTCCAACCGTCAACCTAACACCCAGAAAAACCATCACTAAAGCATATCTTTAAGCACTATGTATACCTGTCTTTTAAATACCTCTAGGGATGTGACTCATCCCCTTCCCTGGGCAGCCTGTTCCAATGTTTGATAACCCTTTCAGTGTAAAAATGTTTCCTGATATCCATCCTAAACCTCCCCTGGCACAACTTCAGGCCATTTCCTCTTGTCCTATTGCCTGTTCCTTGGGAGAAGAGACCGACCCCCACTCACTACAATCTCCTTTCAGGGGATTGTAGAGCGCAAGGTTTCCTCTCAACCTCCTTTTTTCCAGGCTGAACACCCTCAGCTGCTCCTCACAAGGTTTGTTCTCCAAGAAGAAATTTCAAGAGGAAATACCAGCACAGCACACTAAGCCCCTGTATCAGTGCTGAGACCCGATTTAAATGACAGTGTCTCGAAAGCAGAGGAATGGGTGAGGGGGAATGTATCTCAGTCTTTCTCTTTCCCGCAGCTGATAAAGTTTGTCTGACTTTGTGTTTGCTGAGAATCTTTAACAGGCTCCACTGTAGATAAGGCAAGAATTGTTTTCTGGCTCAAATGCGGTGGGTGGGTGGTTGGAAGAGGTACCGAGCAGCCGCGCAGAGATGCTCAGGATGCGGCGGGAGCCGGGCGTTGCCGAGCAATGGCTGCCTGCACCGGCAGTGGGACCGTGCTGCGGGAGGGGGCTGCGGGACACCCCGCTCCCCTCCGGCAGGGAAGGTAGAGGGTGGGGAAAGTGGGTACAGCAGGAAGGTTTACATTTATTTCCCACTGTCTGTGAGACGTCCAGGGATGTACAAGTGTCTGGAACAGTCTTGGTGCTGTTCTCTTCAGAAAAGTGGTTGCCAAAGAGCATTTGTGCACAAGTGCGCTGGCAGCCCAGAAAGCCAACCCCATCCTGGGCTGCATCCCCAGCAGCGTGGCCAGCAGGGCGAGGGGGAGGATTCTGCCCCTCTGCTCCGCTCTGGGGACACCCCACCTGGAGCACTGCGTCCAGCTCCGGAGTCCTCAACACAGGAAGGACATGGACCTGTTGGAGTGGGTCCAGAGAAGGGCCACGCAGATGCTCCGAGGGCTGGAGCATCACTCCTATGAAGACAGCCCGAGAGAGTTGGGGTTGTTCAGCCTGGAGAAGGCTCCGGGGAGACCTTAGAGCAGACTTCCAGTGCCAAAAGGGGGCTACAGGAGAGATGGGGAGGGACTCTTGATCAGGGAGGGGAGCCACAGGACAAGGGGTAATGGTTTTAAACTGAAAGAGGGGAGATTGAGATGAGATCTCCAGCAGAAATTCTTTGCTGTGAGGATGGTGAGACCCTGGCCCAGGTTGCCCAGAGAAGCTGTGGCTGCCCCATCCCTGGAGAAGTCCAAGGCCAGGTTGGACAGGGCGTTGAGCAACCTGGTCTGGTGGGAGGTGTCCCTGCCCATGGCAGGGGGCTTGGAACTCGATGATCCTTAAGGTCCCTTCCAACCTGAACCATTCTATGATTGTAGGATTCTATGATTTATAGCATTAGTAAAATGACATATGCTCCTCTGCATGACAAGCTACACTAGTTTTTTAGTTAGACTTCCTTTATTATGCCTGGTGAAATTATTGCAGTATTTTGTTGAGGACAGGTGTAAGGCCTGGTTTTGGCAGCAGAACTGTGCGTGAATGTATCAGCCTATTTTCAGTACAGGAGTTTGGCTTCGGTAAAATCATAGATGTCACCCAAGGCAATGGTCTGGGATACTCCTCCATGCATTCAGCCTCCTGAATGAAGTCCAAGTCCTACTCCACAGCTGCACATGGTCTGTGTTCTGGCTCTTCTCTATGTGGAAGGATAGAGGTGGTAAGGAAAAAGTAGATAGAAATTTGCAAATAAACATGAGATTGCGGAGTGATTTTCTATTTCAGTGGATTTCTTTGGGAAACTTTGAGTAGCCAGCACCCGGAAACACTAGTGGCTGAGTGTTAGTTTGGATGACAGATTCTTCAGGTAGATTTTATGAGAGAAAATCTCTAAAGACATTTTTGGTGAAGAGACAAGACTGAGATTCAGGGACAATCAGCACAACTCCTCCACATTGGTGCTGAGTTCCTCAGTGGCTTGTGGACCAGCTGTTCTTGATGGGGTCTCACTTCTCTCCTGGTTGGTGTCTATTCAGCTTTGTGCAAATCACCAGCTGGAAACTGGCGTGGGCATGCGAACCAGGCTTCCCTGTGCCCCAGATGATGTCTAAGCAGCCGAGCTACAGCACCAAGACCAGGGGACCTGTCTCGCAGGCTTTGCCTCCAGCAGTTGAACAGAGGAGCCTGACTGTGTCTTCGGCAGTAGTGCAAGAGAGGGACATGTCCCTGCAACAAATGCCCTGGGGCATGAGATCTGGGTAGAGGAGAGCAGCTTGCTCTCCTTGCATGCAGGGTTCTGCTGGTTCTGCTGCTATGTAATATAATCTTCTTGTTTACCTGCAGCTTCATATAAAGCTCCCTTTCACTCATCTGAATAAATAGCACCACTTAAATATGACAGGATTTACCAATTACTTCCCGAATTTTCAATATTCATTTTGGTGTTAACATTCTACAAAGAAAAGAAACGATGTTTATAGAACTATATATTTAAAATCTCATTCATCATCTTTTTTTCTTCTCTCAGATCATTGCTCATTAAGTTCCTTATAGATTTAGACCACTGGGTATGCTTTGTTCAGCTGTACAATTTATATCATGTAGAGACAGGGCTTTTCTTCAGGTATTCAACAAAGCAATTAACAGCCCTCTGAGTACAAACGACAGCCTTATGTGATGGATGTTCACATTTGTATCTCCCCTCATTCTCTTGCCATTCTTAATCCTGCATATTTATTCTGCTTTACACTTTCCTGGTAGGGATTTGTTTTGTACCACCGACTGCTGTGCTCAATCCTGTTAGATGTAGCAGGGAGTAGAGGAACAGCAGCAGCTCCGTAGTATCACCCGTTGTACCAGAATGCAGAGCATCAGGGAGGCTTAAGGCAACAAGAAGTTGCCCTGACCACAATCATTCTCCTTCAGGTCCACAAAGATATCCTCTTACGCTGCTTCCTCTTCAACACAATAATCTTTTTCATGACGACTCAAGGACTTGGGGTAGGTGCTAGGGGAGACTAAATGCCATGTGCTGGCTGCTGTGGGAAAAGAGGTGCTCTATCTCCGTTCACTAAGAGAAAAGGTCATTTTCTGCTCCCTGCAGTTGTCTGGGACCAGGCAAAGCCCATAGGAGGAACTATTTGTCCCTTAGCTCTGGAGGACAGACGGGTCTACAGAGGACTTCAAGTCTGACAAATAAGTCTCGCTATTGATGCATCTGACAGAAAACAAATCGATTGTCAAACAGGAGGAACTGTGGGCTGCGTGGAGACCATTAGGCTGTCAGCTATTGCCTCTTTTAGATGCCAGTGCTTATTGCAGTCTGGTTCTAGTCACTCTTAGGTCATTAGAGAAGCTTCGAAAAAGCACAAAGGAGTTAAAACACATCTATCTGTCTCCTGAAATACCACAGCCAGTGACAGGGAGTGAAAAGGCTGTCCGTGGTGTGGCTGACCTGGGGCCATGCCAGCTGGCTGAGTTCTGAAACAATAGCAAGAAAATAGGTCACTTCCCCTTCTTAGTGTTTCTTTCACTTCTTAACCCTCTAGCAGAGTGGTTTGTACTAATGCAAAGCCCCAAGCTAGCTCACATCACAGTCATAATCTTGATAATGGATGCAAGCCTCTAAAAGGTGAAGGGATAAGCAGCAATTCAGACCACTTCTGGGAAAAAAAAAAAAATTATTTTGAAAATCTGGCAGGAAAAGCCCATTCCATGAGATGTTTTGGTACATCTTGATTTTGGATTGGCTTGCAAACACTGAGAGGACTGTCATTACATTTTTATGTGCCAATTGTTCTTGTGAGAATGATTTGGAAATTTTACTTTCCTATCAGATACAAAGATTTTCAAATTACATAGTTTTGCTTTCCTAGAGCTATTCTAAAATCTCAAAAATCTTGGATCTCCCATATTGGTCACATGCAAATTCTATTTAATTGTATCTCTAAAAAAAGAGGTCTTTTTAAAAATAAACAAGAAAAATCCCACCTCACAATAAATACATGTAGGATCGTTTACCCCTCCTCTGAGGAGCATGTGTTGACTCAATGCGTGCTGATTTCATGGTTCTTCTCATAAGAAGCACAGCATATTTAATCTCCAGGTTTGGTGATGACTAGTGATTTAGAGGCAGTGGTTTCCCTTCATTTATTTCCAATGATTTCTGAAGTCAGTAGACACCTGAACCTTTTTTCACGTCATTAATCAATGGAGCATTCCACTTCCTTTAGTATAGTGTGTCTTTTAAAGTAAGGATAAGATTTTGGAAAAGCAAACCTGAAAGAATTGCTTGCGTAGTCTTAGAGGATGCAGATTAAAACAAGGAAGGTGATAAAGAAAAGAAAGATTCAAGATGTCTGTATTATACAAAATGACTCTTTGACAGATCAAGCAATTAAAGTGAGGAGCAGCCTCATGGAGAAAGAGGTAGAAATGTCCTTCATCAGGAAACTTAAAAGTTAGAACAAACTAAGTATTATTAAAAAAACCCAGCTTTGTACTAACAAGGTATGAGCCATCTGCATCACCATTTCTATTCTTAATCAGGAATTTTAGAAATGAATCCTTTGGTTCTCTAACATTCTTCCTTTCCCCACAGCACATATTCCACTCTGGCTTTACCGTGCTACCTAACAGGAAGGGTTAGATTTCAGGTTGGCTGTTTGGCCTGATCTCAGCATTTCTTTGCAACTGTCCTGGCCACAGAACAAATCTGTGTTCCACCTATACTTCCTCTCTAATAGCCTCCAGGAAGCCGTTTAATCCATCATTCACTACTCACCTGCAGACTATTTCTCTCCAGTTTGCTTTCTTGTATGTACATTTTAAGGATGCACCAATTCACTGCCAAGCTTGGTATGCAATGGGCATTTCCAGCCATGTGCTTGGAATAGTATTTTAGAACAGAGTATTTTATTGTGTTAGCATTTCTACTGCTGGTATACCACACCACTGCCCCCTAAAATTTGGGAGGAATGGAAAACAAGTTGAAACAACTCCAAACAAGTTGAAGAGCGGGGGGTTATTGGAAGTGGGCAACATGGGTTTACCAAGGGTAAATCATGCTTGACCAATCT
>KZ505814.1:200300-236758 GCA_002844005.1 Limosa lapponica baueri
GAGTAACATGCTCTAAGCAATCCTGCTTCAGCAGGGGAGTTGGACTAGATGATCTATATGGTCCCTTCCAACTCTAAAAAAATTCAGTGAAATTCAGTGAAATTCAGTGAAAAAGCAGAATGGGCAGTGGTGATGGGTTGGGGCTATGGGGCGGCTGCAGTGATGGGTGAGCTCTGAGCTCACCAGTCATAGCTTTGCTGGGGAGCACCTGCTTCTGCCATTGTGTGTTTTTTATTGGGTAAAGAAGGAAAAGTAGGAGAAATTAGACAGCAGACTCTCTCCAGGGGCAGGTCTGTGTTGTAATTTTTTCTTCTTCTTGATTACCCCCAGTTTACCAGTTTGATGAAGCAGTTCCCAGGCTTGGCCACAGGTCCACCTCCTATAAAAGGAATTTGATCTTAGCCAGTGACTTCTAAACAGCGTTACAAAACATAGTCTCATCCTGCAGCTACAGTCAGTCCCCACCGGGGAACCAGCCCTGGTTGCTCCTATAACCGGTGCTACTGTGTGCTGCTGTTTTGGCAAAAAAAACCCTTCTTGCTAAATACTAGAACAAAGAATGGAGCAAAGTAGTTGCAGTTTACATTTAGACCTAAAAATCAGTAAAACATTACTGGTTTTCAACTAGCTGTGTCAGACTGCACCCTTACTGCCCTTTGAAATACTAATGGCAAAGTCTTGCCATTAGTAAGATGCAATCTGAACCCTGAAATTAAGATGCACCTCTGCACCCTGAAAAAATCATTAATTTTCTTCATTTTCAATACACTTTTGCAAACGGATATTAAAGTCCTGAAGGAAGCATTATTGCTTTGTTATATGGAACTACCATATTCTCCTTTTATTATGCAACTTATGGAAAAAAAAAGTTAAAGTCACTGTTACCTATAATAAAATGGAAGGCATTGGGCTTTGTGGGTTTTTTGGGTTTGTTTGTTTTGTTTTTTCAGTATAAAAAGATAGAGCAATAAAAGAGCAAACGTTGATACAATTTATTTAACATATGCTCTATGACCTTTTCAGGTCAGGGAACCAATTCAAAGACATAAATCACTGATGGCTATGATTGCAGTATGTCCATAGACGTAGCATATGTTACGAGCCATAAACAGGGCTCCTCTACCTCTTACAGGAGCCACTTGCACAAAGTCTGCAGAATGTGGTGACAGATTCAGTCAAACAGGGTATTGCAGCGTGTGCCAGAGGATAAAGGCTGAGATTAAAGCATTTTAGAGAGAGCAACAGGGCTACACTTCATTCCGTTAGTTCAGCACAAACATGACAAGACTAAGGACAGTTGCTTGATGAGTTCATTGATACTGGAACGTATGGAAGACTGTCTGCCACAATCTTATTAGGGTGAGGATTTTGCTGTCCTTTGGACAGCTTTGGATGGACTTCAGAGAGCAAAGACGATACAGATGTTAAGCCTTACCTTTCACCTTGGTTGGGGAAGTTTCTGATGTAGCAGATGGTCCCGAGTTCAAAAAAGTTCATTCAAATAATGAATCACTGTCACAGGGTCGATGCTACACAGGGCTGTGGGGTGGGTTGGCCTTGGCTGGACGCCAGCTTCCCACCAACCGGCTCTGTCACTCCCCTCCTCAGCAGGACAGAGGGGGCGAAAATAAGGTGGAAAAAAGCCTCGTGGGTCAAGGTAAAGGCAGTTTAATAGAAAATTTAGTTAAAAAGCAAAGGAAAACAAAAGATTTATTCTGTATTTCCAATCAGCAGGTGATGTCCACCCCCTTCGCAGGAACCAGGGCTTCAGTACGCATAGTAGTTGCTCTGCAAGACACATATTGTAATTAGGAATGTCCCCTCCCTCCTTTCCTCCTTTCTCTTAGCTTTTATTGCTGAGCAGATGTCATATTTGTGGAATATCCCTTTGGTCAGTTTGGGTCAGCTGTCCTGGCTGTGTCCCGTCCTAAGATCTTGCCCACTGGCCTTTGGGGGGTGAGGTGGAAGAAATGTTGGACGGACAGCCTTGATGCTGTGTGAGCACTGCTCAGCAGGAGCCAAAACACTGGTGTATTTTCAACAGCTTTCCAGCTACCAATACAAAGCACAGCACTATGAGGGCTGCCATAGGGAAAATTAACTCCGTCTCAGCCAGACCCAGTACGGGCTAATGTTACAGTAGGTAACATTTTCATTACTATCAGGGTCACTCTTATCAAGAACTCTTGCTGCTGAGATGATCTTTAACACTACAACACTAAAGCACACGCACCAAATAACAAGAGTCAGAAAGTCACACTGATTCAATGCCTCTAAGTGATGGAAGAAGAGTAGGAGCACAGGTTCCTTGTATTCATTCAACTGTGTTAACATCTGTAACTAGAGGATAGGCTAGGCTAGGCTACAATAGAATAGAATAGAATAATTTCAGTTGGAAGGGAGCTACAATGATCATCTAGTCCAACTACCTGACCACTTCAGGGCTGACCAAACTTTCCTGTGAGGGTGGAAGAGCCCTGGAAGAGGCTGCCCAGGGAGTTGGTGGAGTCTCCTTCTCTGGAGACATTCCAAAACCGCCTGGACAACCTGCTCTGGGTGCAACCTGCTCTGGGTGGACCTCCTTTGGCACGGGGTTGGGCTGGATGATCTCTGAAGGTCCCTTCCAACCCCTAAAATTCTGTGATCCTGTGAAAAGTTAAAGCATGTTATTAAAGGCGTTGTTCAAATGCCTCTTAAACAATGACAGGCTCAGGGCATTGACCACCTCTCTAGGAAGCCTGTTCCAGTGTTTGACCACCCTCTCGGTAAAGAAATGCTTCCTAATGTCCAGCCTGAACCTCACCTGACGGAGAGTTAAGCCATTCCTGTAGAATCATTCCTGCAGAACCATTCCCGCAGAACCATTCCCACTGCACATTCCCACCAGATCATGACAGCCCATTTGCTGTAGTTTTGGACAGAGCGTAATGACGCCATGTGAAATCCAGTTGCTCCTGGTGCATTTTTGTAGAGAACTTCTCCATTTTTAACATCCTTTTCTCTATTAGAGGACACATCCAAACAAGTATCATGGCAGATAAGAAGCAAGTTTTTCCAGGTCTATAGCAAAGGTAATTGAAGTACTTGGAAAATAAAGCAAATGCAAGATGAATGAAAAACAGTGGAGAAAATGAAAACTTGATGAATTTCATGATTGTTTTCAGAGACAGAGAGCAGAAAAATGATGTTGAAAAGTTCAGGGAAAAAAGCCCAATTTTTGAGAAAGGAAGTGTGCAGATAGGAAGCAGAATAAAATTATCTCCTTATTAAAAATCGCTTGTAGGTATTGAACTAGATGTACGTAAATGGTAGGATCCTGGACACTTGTCTGATCTCAGAAGTCTTGAATGAAGTCTTGAATGATTTAAAAACATTCTCTATTTATAAGAATTATAGCTATCAAAATGACATTTCAAGTGCGCTTATCTTTCTGCTGACAGGCATGAACCATAGCTGTGTACAGAAGTGGTCTCTAAAAGCTGAGGAAGTTCCTCCCCTGCCTTGCATTCCCTTCCCTGCAAATGTCCTGTACACTGTTGGAATAATTAAGGCTGATTAACCTCTCTCAATACTTTAACAATCATGACTTGAGACATGCTTTGGCTGTATAGTAAATCATTCTAGGGGCTCTGCTGCTGGAAAGTTTTCCTTTGCTGTGCACGTGCTCGTTCCTGCACTCGTCCCCTCCGCTCCGGGGACTGGTTTAAATACCCCAGATTCAGTGCTGGGCAGGGCTGTGACTACCCTCTGTGTCTCTCTCTTAGGTTACATCTCCGGGAGCTGGTGTAATCACTGGTTTGCCCCTACATTTTCAGCCAGAGCAAATACTTTAGGCCATAGAAAAAGGCAAGAATTCAGGCCAGTGGCTGGACTGGCATCCCCCCTGGTCCTCCCTGCTTCCAGGGTCCCAGGGCATCCTCCCTGGTCCCAGCGTGCAAGTGCTCATGAGCTCACTCTTTCTTGTGAGCTTCCCCAAAGAAGTCGAGGGCAAAGCATGGCTTGGTTTAAGGAACACCATAACCCAAGGGATGAAGTCAAACAGTCTTCAGGCTGTTGCAGGACACAAAATGCCAAATTTGGACTTAATTTCACTAAAGACATATGAGCTGCAAAGGTACTGATAAGACCTGAACTGCATAGTAGGAACTAAATCAGAAAACATGAACTTCAAGCTAATAAAAGAGAGTTTCTGAATAAGTTGTGTTCAGGCTACATGTCCAATCAAGTTTTTTATGGAGCACCACGCAGCACGTTTATACGGTGGGTGTTGTTTGACACGGGGTGCAGCAGAAGAGAGTTTCAGCTTAAGACAGGTTGTAAGAACAGTTGGTTAAAAACAAATTCACCGACATTACAGTTACTGCAAAATGCAACTGTAAAAAAAAAAAAAAAGCTTTGTGTGGAAAGTTGTGCCTGTTTAGGTGGAGAACGTGAAGCAGCTGCTGGAAAAATGGACTCTCCAGTATGGTGAAAAATACAATATTACATATGCATGTTCCTTTGCCTTCTCGATAAAAGTGCACATATCAAGTTGCTGGGTACATTGAAATGTGTTTCATTCATGTACGTGCACCCAAAGGGTTAGGCAACAGATACATGATTTTACAACCAGGCTTTCAAAATAAAATCATAAAATAAATTTACTATTATTACATTACAAGTGTAAATGGAAAGTGTTTTTCTCTTTCAATTTACTGAAAAGAATAGTAAAAACAAACATCTTTTCATGTCCAGACAGATCTTTTTATGAATTACTGTTGTTTCAAAGTAATAAAAACAGCTTTCATATTTTCAAAAAAAAGTTTCTCTTGTGAGGTGTATATCTTTTGAAAAATGTAATTTGTCTCCATTAAATGTCTTCCCTTTCCAGCCTATATATTTAATAATGGCAGTTTGTAAAATATTTATACATGGGTATGTGCACACATAGGCTTTCGCTTCCAACTTTTTTCCTGAAAGTACAAAAAAACCTTGGCCTCACAGCACATCTGAAACTGCATTACAAATGCATGAAACAAGGCACAGGAAATCAAAGAGCTGGATTTTCAAAGTTCCTTTTGATAATCTAAGTGGAAACACTTCACCTAATTGCTTTCCTCCATGTTTTCAATTCTGTTGTTTTCCACCACGTCCCCTCTCTAGTGTGACACAGATTACTCTTAACATGAAGCAGTAACAGAAGATGAAAGGAAGAAGAAAAACCAAACCAACATGCTACGATCTTTACAAATCACTGCATTTGCCAGCAGAGCCACAGCGTAGGGAGTCACGTGACCAGAAGATTTCTTGTGCACCCCCTGCCCATTTCCAGCTACATAGTACACTTTTTAATGGGTTAAATTCACCCTGTGCAGAGGGGCAGCACTTGACCAATGTTCCATTTAAATGCCACTTAAGCTCTGCTCACCTCTGCCCTTTGCTGTAGCTTTCTGTGGAAGAGTTAATCTAGCTCAAGAGGAAATAGCAAACCTCATTACCAGGAGGAACGGAGAAGACAAACTAAGATTCTGGATAAGAATGGACAAAAATCTAAATAAGCAGTTTCAAAGTGATCTTAATAGCTTCTGTGCATTAAAAGAAATCCTTAATTTGGAGCAGGAGTGAGTTTTGTCTGCTTTTACCACGTGAAAAATCATAAGTTTTTTTTTTCCCAGGCAATGACCATTTAGTCCAAAGATTTTGATATGGCTGCAACATCTTATCAATAGAGAAATGAAAACAAGATAGGGAAAGAAAACTGCATGTAATGGTCTCTTTAAATAATTTTGACATGTTTTCATGCTTTTCCTCCTGGTGATAATTAAAGAGATCTATCAGATAATTACTTAAATATATGAGATGTGCTACCCATCCAAGGAAAAAGTTAGTGCCATTATAAGCTGTGTAAATCTTCTTTTATGAAAAGGAACGCAAATGAAATGATCACCTAAGTCAAAGTTTTATAAAATATTGACTAGGATTATGTTTGCTTTGGGAGTGATTTTATTTTAATCCCTCATTTGAGATTCTACTCCTATTTACATCAGATGATCAATCAAGAGATATCATTGAATGGCAGGTGGGAATAAGGTCAAAACTGCAATATGCTTACCTTAGGAATTATTGAATATTTCTTTTATAGACTTGCAAATAATGGCATAGCTCTTTATCTGCTGGTGGTGTTCCTCATAGGTCCAGTTGTGTGGGAAATGGAGGATACGCTTCTCTTCTCCCAAGACTGCTTATCTAATATATATTTATAATATATAAAAATTATAATATCCAATATAATCGCTACTACTTAATTTCTTTTGAACTAGACCAGAATTTTAATTTCTGGAAAAATAATGTTTTGAGGGTTTTGTAAGGGGTCTTAGTATCTTACATGCACTGAAAATCCATGCTTTTATTTTGATGTCCTTTTGTAAGTGAGGCCTGCTGAGCAATCTGAGTCCCTCCCACTTGGGCCCTGAGTCTACTTCAAAGAGCTGACTTTTATGGCTGTTGCATGTCTGCTACATTACAGAACGCAAAATGATTCATGACAACTTTTTATTGTCAGTAAACTGTAAATTCACTGTGCAATTTAATGTGAAATGAAAGCTATCATCTTTATCCTTTAACTTTTCAGTCTGTTTTAGAGAGAAGATAGGTTTCAAGAAACCCAGAGGAAAACAACAGTCAATGCAAGAAAGGAAAAAGAAAGTAAGGGACAAACAGATGTGTTATGCAAAGAAAGCCAACTTCAGCAGCAGTTTCTGAGGTCTGAGTTTGGGGCTGTAGTTCCGGTTTCACAATTCCTGCAAAGGTCCTTTCCATCTACCGGAATACTGCAAACACACAACAGTTAAATGTGTTGCCAGCCCATTTAATGTGTTCTGAGGTCTGAGACACAGGACCTGAGTGTGGCACTAAACTCAGTGCCAGTGTGTGGGGTGAGAGGGCAATCTGCTTTCACTGGAGCCCAGCCTTCACCTCTACCATACAAACTTGCTTAACTTAGTTCATGTTTACTAGATTGACACTTGGACGTAGAAGTTTTCAAACCGGGGAGTTATCGAAGCGTTGAGTTCTCTGCAATTTCAGTACTTTCTGCAGCAAATTTCCAATCGAAATTCCTAAGGAAAAAAAGAATCTCTGCAGGAAGGTTTTTGCAAGTTTATCAAACCAGGTCTCATGGCCTAAACAAAGCCCAGCAGAGAGCCAGCAACTAGTGAGTTTTAGTACTTAGTTGACATAAAAACATGTAGGTCTTTGCATATGTGACTTCAGTGTGTTGTATCTCATCTTCTTATTCTGAAAAGAAAGTAGCTAATAATACTTAAAAGGCTGTTTTGAAAATTAATTGAAATATGTTTAGGAGCACTACAATACCTTAACATCCCATGTCACTGCCAAGCGCTATTATTGTTATTGTGGGATGAACAATAGCATCAGCCAGAGACTGGACCAATCCAGGACTAAAAATATCCAGGGATAAAGACTTCCAGAAGCTTCAAAAGAAGCAGCCACCAAAGCTTATGCTGAAAGGCGAGTGCTGGCAGCGTACCACCAGGAGAATTTACCAAAGAACGTGTACCTTTCTCAGTTAATGGCTTCACATAGGTTACTCATTAGGCTTTCCTTTGAACAGAAACAGAAGGGCTTTTTTTTTTCTGAAAATTCCTTTAAAAAAATAAAGCTCATAGATTTTCTTCACAAAAGCAGACAAAAGAGTTCTTCAATCTACCCACACTTTATTTTCACCTGTAATCGTTCCAGGAATTTTCCTCACCTTTCTATCTGACGTGGGTTTGTAATTATTGTCTAACATATAGCAATTTGTACGTCAAGCTCTCCTGTGTTAAAACATGCTGGATATAAGTTTTAATGATTGACCTAAATTTGACAGAGCTGTGTAGATGCATTATAATCCATAAAGTTCGAAATAATATGACAATGTATTTTTTCTGACTGTAATGGCAATGAGGAGGCAAATTATTAGTATTTGGTAATAATGAGGAGCTTACAGAAATAGTGCTATTAAATATGCCACGCAAAAACCACTTCACAGCAATGCCAGATCAATCCCGAAAGCTGTGGCTCTGTCACACTGCACAGGAAGTTAATAACAGTTGCCTCAATGCTGCACTGAAATACCCACGCTGCTTTTTCTTCTGAAATCAGCCAAATTTCTGTTGTCTTGATCTCCTTTGTGCCACACTCCAACACAGACAGTCACTTTATTCACCTTTATATGACTGACATTTGAATTACATTTCACAAGTGCAACGCAGTTGATTTTTCTCCTGGCGTACCTGCATCTGAAAGAAGAGCTAAGAAGACATCTAAAATGATCCAGATTGGGTCTGCAAATGGAGACTTGGTTAAGGATGGAGTGTCTGTGTTAGTGCACTTAGTGCACAGGCACGTACATAGATGGTATCAGTTTGCTAATTATCTTTCTTGGACTTTTACCTGCAGTATTGTAACACTATTAAATGTCACTGGAGGTACATTCTTAAGTCACATTTGACCTTTTCATATGACTTTTTGCTTTAATCATGTTTTTAGGTGACAAGGTATAAGGAGAAAACTGGATTTGAACTCACAGTGTTGCAGTCCATTTTCTGCACACAAACATTTTTTTATGGATGATGGCAAACTCTGGGATACCATTAAAGTATTGCTATCTGAGGTCAGTAACAACTGTGTTTTGGAAAGCTAAAGGAACCATCGGTGGTATGACTATCCAACCATTCTGAGAAATTCCTGGTTTCCCCCCAAATAAATTACGAGAGCTGTACCATACCTTGACAATGATTTCACATTGTTCAATGCAATTGAGCAATAATTCAAAATAGGGATTCCTGATATAAGGGAAATTCTGAACAGTTAATTATGGCACGATTTATAGTCAATTCTGAAGACTGAAAAAGAAAGGTATGCCCTTTTTATTGGTCATATAAAAAAATGGTCAAACTCTTAACAAAATCCTTCTCATATCTCCCGAACATCCTCAAAAGCTTCTTCTGCCTCATTCCTTGAAAGCACTCTCAAATGGGCATTTTAAACTTCCAAACTAGTTGAAGGTTTAATCCCCTGTACCGCATGTTGAAATAATCCAATTTCACTGTGTATAATAAGTTAAATGAAACAGAGTCTAAAGGAACTTCCTACGTATTCCTATCTAGATGCATGTAGGGAAAACCCTTTGCTGATTGTGCTTTTAATATTATTACCCTTCCCTAAGTGATGATCCAATTGTGTTTGTAGACCGTGAGTACCAGTTAGCAAGGAGGTTTACCTAGCAGTTGACTAGGGAGATAGCGTGTTCCCAGTATTTGCAGTATTAGTCATAATATTCCAGAACTCTTGTGTAAATCTCAAAGATTAAAAAGAAAAAAAAAATATCCCAGAGAAAATCTGATTTGGTTTTATGGAAGTGAAACTATTTTCATGACATGGTCCCCTGGCATGCACAGATAAATTCAGAGTAATGGCTTTGTGGTTCAGTATTACGGTCTCCCTTCAGGTTTTGATTGGCAGCAACAGGGTCTTACATGAACTTCAAGCACTGAGTCAAATCCTGTGCTCTTTACTCAATTCTTTCTCAGACCTTACTTAAAATATCCTGTTAAATAAAGAGTGTCTAAATGTTTATGCTAAGACACTCAGGGAACAAAAATTTACTAAAGATATGAAGTTAGCATGCATTATGCCACATTGGAGTCCCTTTCTGAATCCTTTGGTTCACAAGTACGTGGCATTGCCTTAGCTTAAATCCCTGTCTGAAGGAAGTTTTAGGATCCCTGAGTTTGGCTCAGTGGGTCTGCGCTGTCAGCTGCTCTTTTACAGCCACACTGACACGGCCCTATGTTAGGTCTGCAACGATTAAATGATCAGAGGTGATTAAAAAGTTGGAGATATAGAGCTAAGGAGAGGAAGGAAAAAGTGGCATGCGCTTAAAACACATTAGGAGCAAGGAATCTGCGTGTGTGGCTGATGACACCTCTAGATGACCAGGAGGAACTGTGACATGGTGGGCAATTAAAGAAGAGAGTGAAGTAGCTCAGCAGTTGATGAAAAATTTCTTTCATTCCCTGTTGTAGAAGCCATTGGGGAAATTCCTATCCCAAGGACACTTTTAATGGAAATAACAGCATGGTCTTGACAGACATTGAAGTCTCAGAGGAGGACGTTATGGAGCAACTTAGTAACTAGGACAGTGGAATATTAATTTGAGAGGCCTGAAGTAAGGAAAGTGTGAAGTAACAGAGTTAATGAAAAGGAATTTATCCTTAAAATGGTGACTGTGCTTGAAATGGGAAAGTCACTTTGCTTCATCCAATTGATACAGGATCCAGGGAAAACCCTGCAAATTACACCTTGGCAAGTTTAGCTCAGGGGATTTTCCTGACAAGCCTAATTAAAGAGTAAGGTAAATAAGTGCAACCTATAGTCATGCCAATCCAACTCAAGGAAAAGTGTGACTCATTTATAATGCAGAGTTGTTTGAAAGAAGTTAACAAAGTGGACAGATAAAGGTGAATATAATAGTTCACTGGGGTGCTGGCAAAGATAAACTCTTAAAAAGGTTACAAAAATATTTTAAATGTCCACAGGGAAAATTGAGATGAATTAAATATCTATGAAAAAAATTATCAAAAAAATGCTCATCGTTGGGCATCTATACATATGGCACTCTATGCTTGTGTGTTTTTACATAATGTGGTGGCTGTTTTTCTCAGGAGAGACACACCAGGTTTCAAAAGACTTTATCATCTTTGTTGAGGTTGGCTCTCCATGGTGGTTAGTGAAGCGCTGAGTACATCAGTAGGAGCGATGCTCTCCATGATTAAAACAATCTCAGGTTCCTCCTGGGAGTTGACATACATCCAGCATCATTGACCTCAGCACAGTGGGGTATGCCCTGTCTCTGGGGGCACTGAAGAGCTGAGGGATAGCACAGAGGGTCAGTGGTCTTGCAGACCTCCAAGACAATGGTGATGATGGTTCCTTTGTCGTTGTTGAAGTGATAGTCTCGACGCTATAGAAGATGGCTCCGGGCAACTTTGGAATATGAAGCGTAATAAACTGGATCATGATGAGATCTAAAAGCAGGTATGTGGCTGCTGCTGCACATGTACTGTCACCTCCTGACACAAGGGTCTTTCTGGAAATCAGCGACGCATTACTGGTCAATCTATGTGACTGTGGTAAGTGATCATCTAAGTGATGGTGATAGTGCCTCTGTGAGAACATGTGGAAATAAGTGGAAAAATAAATGTGCACAGCAGCAGCCAGCAGAGGGGAGTGAGAATATGTGAGAGAAACAACTCTGCAGACATTGAGGACAGTGAAGAAGGAGGGGCAGCAGATGCTCCTGTCACTGGTGCAGAGATTCCCCTGCAGCCTATGATGAAGACCATGGTGAGGCAGGCTGTCCCGCTGCAGCCCATGGAGGTTAAGGGTGGAGCAGACGTCCACCTGCAGCCTGTGGAGGACCCCACACCCGAGCAGGTGGATGTGCAAAGGAGGCTGTGACCCTGTGGA
The DNA here is from genome assembly GCA_002844005.1 of Limosa lapponica baueri. Lineage (NCBI taxonomy): Eukaryota > Metazoa > Chordata > Aves > Charadriiformes > Scolopacidae > Limosa > Limosa lapponica. The sequence continues at coordinate 211,815 of KZ505814.1, forward strand.
GAGCCCACACTGGAGCAGGCTCCTGGCAGGACCTACGGCCCCATGGAGAGAGAAGCCCAGGCGGGAGCAGTCTGTTCCTCAAGGACTGCACCCTGTGGAAAGAATCCACACTGGAACAGTTTGTGAAGAACTGCAACCTGTGGGAAGGACTCATGTTGGAGTAGTTCATGGAGAACTGTCTTCTGTGGGAGGGACCCCACACTGGAACAGGGGAAGAGTGTGAGGAGTCCTCCACCTGAGGAGGAAGGAGCAGCCGAGACAAGGTGTGATGAACTGACCACAACCCCCATTCTCTGTCCCCCTGTGCCGCTGGGGTGGGGGAAGAGGTAGAGAAAAAAGGGAGTGAAGTTGAGCCTGGGAAAAAGGAAGCGGTGGGGGGAAGGCGTTTTAAGATTTAGCTTTTATTTCTCATTATCCTACTCTGATATGATTGGTAATAAACTAAATTAATTTTCCCCATTCAAGTCTGTTTTGCCTGTGACGGTAATTAGTGAGTGAAGTTTTCTCTTCCCTGTCTAGCTGACGTGTGGGGAGTGATAGAACGGCTTTGGTGAGCACGTGGCGTCCAGCCAGGGCCAACCCACCACAATGACATACGAAAAATAATGTGGAACCTTCTGCAATGTCCAAAACCCCCTGACTTTTTTTTTTTCTTTGGCTGTTAACAGCATGCAAGCACAGATCAGTGAGTGTATGACAGGCAGCAGTAGGCATACATGTTGTGTAGGTATATGACATATTCATATGTACATACATGGCTTATACACAACATGTGCATGGCATATACATTTATACAAATATGGCGTACATACAATGTGTATATACATGTTGTAGATATGACAGGGTGGAAGTGAAGGTGCACTGGGAGTACATTTGAGATTCCTAAATGCTACAAGGAACTTCTCTGGGGCACAAGGCTGAAGGACAGACGTTGTGTCAGTAGACCACCCGTACATATTGTAGCACTGATGCGAAAAAGGATGATCTAAAATCATCCTGAGGAGCTCACACTTTGGATGTGGACAATTCCTTAGCCAGTCCTCAAGACTGATGTCATAGAGCTTAGTGAACACGGCCAAAAAAATTTGCACCTCCCGATGAGAAATGTGACTCTTAAAAATCCGGATTGACTGCACACATTTAGAATCAAAATTTCTGACATCCCTTTTCACAAACAGACTGTATAACTTCTAATATTTACTAAGATATTTTATGAACAGTGAAGGACCTAAAACAAATAAAGGAATTTGCTGTCCCTAAACCGTAGGGAATCAGATAGTCCATCCTGGCAGGCATTCTTATTCCTTAAAACCACTACATACTCCTAGGTGGCTTAAAGCAGAAGCCTCTCTTTACATTAACATATCCTTCCAGGCCCAGCAAGAAATACCCTTCTGCCTTTATAAACTCAGTTATTGAGTTTGTGATTGACAGAAGTTAAAGTGAAGGGAACTACTCTATTTTCAGGTCTGTGTAATCAAATACCATAGGATTCCCTTGCCCTCAGTCCTTCCCTCCATTTCACAGTGATACCAAACAGGGCAGGACAAGGTTTTTCCCAGGAGAAACGTGGGGAGTTTTGATAGAGCTCAATAAACCTCACTCAATGTCTGCTCTGAGTGATGGGGTCTGAATATAGCAACGTCCTTGGCTTTGGCCAGCTCTTTCCAGTGGTAGTCAGACATTAGGTGCAACAAGACAGCTGGGCATAATCTTGTAGGATCTCAGCAGCAGGAGACTGGTAGAAGTTCCACAGGGATGAAAGAAAGGAAGCGGAATAATGGAGGTAGGCATCCATCGGGTATTCCGTGTGTATTGCTTCTTGCCGCCTATTTTTTTCTTGACTGTCACACGGAAGAGGCTGTCTTGTGGGAAGAGAAATCTGCTGCCAAATACATGGACAGCGTTGCAGTGAGGATGAAGAACAGCTAATGGTAAACTGGGGGATGAAAAAGAAGAAGAAAGGACTGTATGGCCTTGAGAAGTGCAGTAATGTAAATGGGATTAAATGTAATAGTACAAAAGTACAAGATCATGTACTGAGAAGGAAGGGAATTTCTGCTATAAGCTGGGAGCTGATCAGCCAGAAGTGACAGAGTGGCAGAAAGATGTGGGTGTATGAATCAATCATAGACTGACTCTGAGCAACCAGCATGATGTGGCTGTAGAAAAAGATTAATTCCACACTTGGGAATATCAGAAAGGATGTATCTGGCACAGGACTGTGTACTACGCATTTTGTACAGGATTCTGGTAAGGCTTTTAAGGATTCTGGATGCTTTTTTTTCAGGAAAAATGAGGGAGGAAGAAGGGATTTAAACTAAAGGACAATGGCATTATCACGAGGGGTCTGGATTTGGTCTTTTCCAACCTGTTTCTGAATGAAGGGGAGATGAACAGCTTTTCCGTATTAGTATGTATGATTTTTTTCTGAATCCATGTACAAAGCATGGACTTTCAAGCATTTATACAGTGCTTTCACTGGGTTGATTTTATATGTCTTAGTAAAGCCTTATTATGCATAAAATGTTACAGTTTTTCCCGGTTTGGGGTGGAGCAGAGCCAGCTTTCTGTTCAGTGAGAGGCTTTTGCTCACGCTTGCTGCTGCATCAATGAAGGTCAGCTGAATTGGGTGTTTGCCCTGTGGAGGGGTCACACCTATAGGGAGGAAGGGACAGGTCAGGTGACCCAAACTGACCAATGGGGTGCTCCATCCCATCTGCCAGACTCAGGATAAAAGCTGAGGGACCAAAGGGGTCAGGCTGGTTTTTCTTCAGTGTCTCTCTTTCTTCAGTGACTGATGTCTTGAGGAGGACCCTGTCAGTTTGTCTACCTTTGATCCTGATCAGAATGTTCTGGAATCCAGTTCCTATCTGTCAGTGAGTCCAGTCTGGAGCTTCCCCAGTGCCTGCCGGTGACACCTCCCTGGGAGCTTGATACAATTTTGTATATATTTATATATATTGTATCTATTTAATTACTTCCTTTTTTATTTTATTATCAGTATTTCATTAGTTTAGTTTTTCATAACCTCATAATTCTCTTTATCTCTCTTCTTCCTCTCCTTGGAACAAGAGTTGGTGGAGAGCCTCTGTCACCTTGTCATTTGCCAACCTGACCAAAACCATGACACGGTTGACTTTTAGGTAATGCAGATAAAACTAAAGTAAACTCCAGTCAACCTACCTTTCTCACTGGTCGATGGTATTGTTCAGAGTGCCTCATTTCCTTGGGACCGAAGCAGCTGCAGCTATTAAACATCCTCTGGTTTAAGGGTGCCTGTTTTTCCTTGGACAACTTCTATTTGGAATGAATACTATTTATTTAGCTCCCACATCTTTTTTTCCCCACTGCTGTTATGTTTTGAATTAAGAAGATTCAAAGAAATCTAGACAAGAATTAGTCTCAGAGTATGTACCCATAATGCCATTTACAGCAAAGTCACTAATTTCACTCTTGCCAAGGTATTTAAACAAATTCCTGTAGTTAACATGATTTAAACAAATCCTGTGGATAAGGCCATTTCATTTGTTTTTGATATTTACCTCTCCTTTTTTTCCCGGCTGATCTGTCAGTCCATGACCTTGAAATCGTTATTAGTCAGACACTAGCAAACTCTAGCTCATTACGGTTTCTTTTCTCCACAGGCAGTAGATAGGGTTTTTTAAGTTTTAAATGGTGAAGTTCATAATTAATGTAATTTAAATTACAAGGCACCTAATTTTAGTACAGTAAATGGAATAAAATCTTAAATATTTTTGTGCCCTGGAGCTGGGAGTGTTTAGGTTTCAGAAAAGACTTGGTTTTCTAATCATCTGACTCTCGTGGCAGAATAACTTGTATGGACACGCAGTAATGGGTGAAAGCTGCGTTCTTATAGAAATGACCAGATAAAGTAGAAACTTAAAAATCTGCATTGTTTAAGATGGAAAACCAAGCTTATGGCTTTCAAAAAATGTCACAATCAAATGATCTTAAAAAATTTACTGCAGTTACATTCTTTGGTGTGGCTAAAAGCATGGTCAGAATAAGTTGCCTTGCTTGTATTTTAATCCATGCTGAGTGAAAGGTCATTAGAAAGTGGATGTAGAGTGTTGTCAGCTACTGTCTCACAGTCTTTGTGACTAATAGGGTCAAGTGTGGTCTTGGAATAGTGGGATGATGTTCCAAATCCTCTCTTTTTCTTTGGTATCGGTTCATAGAGGTAAAGTACACAGCAAGAATGTGATTCTGCAGAGAAGAAGAGAATAAGATTTGTGCACCAGCATAGAGCAATAAGATCATATTTGAGAGTGAGACTCACCCTGCAGAGCCTCAACATACCCTGGCAATTGCATGCGGTACAACCTTGATAGAAGATTGTGTTATTCACTCAGCACAGATGGTACCCTAGCAGGCAAAATCAAAATCAAACAGAACTTATCTTACTGCAGAGCATCCAGTATTTTTGATAACTCAGAAAGAAGAAAACCTTAAGATTTCTTCTATTGCTTGTTGTGGACAAGGGACAGTGTCTGGAGAACTTGACAGTGTGGGAAGAGAATTCAGTAAATTAAATCAATTAACTCTGTATTGTGTATTCTTCCTTGAGTAAGATTGCTTGTTTTGCTTTTTATGGATGGATTGCAGTAAAAAAAATATGAGGATACATTCTGGAATTTGTGTTGAATAAAGCCCTTGAATGGTAACACACCTCCTGTGCTTTCCTTGTCTGATAATACTCAGTTTCGTGTTGTCACTGACTTTTCAATTGTTGATCCTGAGCTTTTCGTGTCACTGTGGTCCGTAACCACCCATTTCACTTCTTAGCCACGTCTTTTATATTGCCCAGCATAGGCCTACATTTTCCAGAGTTTTTAACTTTGATATATAAACTGTTTATGAATTTGGATGATAAAAATGCTTATGAGTAATTTACCATGCTTGCTGGAGTATTTATAATGGCTTATTGTGTCTGGCTGTACCACCTGCAGAGTTGCTAGACTTTCCAATGGTTCTCGTGGGAAAGGACTTTTCTAAGCCTTTAGTTTGTTATAATCAATGCATTTGCCAATGCCACATATTGAAAATGTAAAAAAAAAAAAAAGTTTGTAAATATATTTACTTTTTACTACAGGTAAGGAGTTAAGCATTTGGATTAATGGTGCGCTAATTAATACTGAAATTCTGGGCCCTGTTTTAGGAAGTACAATGTTCATGACATCAGCTCTGGCCCAGGGGAAATCTTCCAATTCAGTCAGAATAAGCAGAAAACACTGCTAGCAGCTCTTCCTTTAGATTTCAGTTATGTCAAAGCATCTTGTAAGAGACTTTGACTGTAAGATAAGTGACTATGCAAAATGGCATTATGTGGCTATTCATATTTGTCGTTGTTCTCCATGGGTTACATACCATCTCTGATCAGTTTACACGTCAAAAGCTGTTTCCTCCCTTCATGTCCTCATGGTACAGGATTCTAAGATTCCAGCTGCAAAAATGGAGTGTCCTAGTCGAATGAGACCTACCAGATCCTGCAGAAAACCACCGTGGGAAGCTTTTTTTTTATTCTTCTAGTTAGCAATCATCATCATATTCTGAAAAAATGAACATCATCAAAAGAAGCGATTTAAATTATGATCTTTTTAATAACCACAAGATATGACTTCTGCCTTTTTTTTTCCCTGTCTCCAAAATGAAAGTATTAATGTTTCTTGTGCATGTCTTCTCTGAGAAAGGGAGACTAAGAGTCCTAATTAAACAAAGTTTCTGTAACAATACTGCAATATGTCTAATAATAATGAAGCACAGATTTTTGTTCTCTAAAGGACACATTTACAAATCCTGGAGTGGTTATTTTATCACGAACTCTGTAAGATAGAGACTCCCTCTGCAAACAGCTGTATCACCTACAGGGCTCCTATGAGCTGTTTTTTATTGCCCCCAGTTCCACTAAAGAAAAAAAAAAAAGGCGGCATTTCAGGCAGTCAGTCAGGCTAGAATAAACACCATCTGAAAGTGGTTTGGGCTGACTTGAGTGACTGTGCCTGGAGGACAGAATCAATTTATAGAGAGTGATGAATAACTCAGGATGGGGCGAAGTGTATAATATCTCGAGGTAGCACAGAAAAAGTCAGAAAAGGAAGTATGGCTACAGCCCCAGTCGTACAACCTGCAATAAAAGGGTGCTGGGAGGGAATCTTGCTCACCTTCACTAGTGTTATATGATATATCTATGCAAGGGGGTATAAAAATACAAGCAAGCAAGACTTCCCTATTGATATTTATGGTAAAGAATAAACCCTTATCTGAAATTATGTATCAAAGGTCGCCAAATAAGGGAAAATTAGGCCTACCTTTCCAGTCTTTTAATATAAAAGGTGAGTTATTTTGGAGATTATAGGGAACGTTTCCAATCTCGGCTAAACTGTTTAATATGTTGAGTGATAGGAAATGTAGTGCCTTGTTTACAAAGCATATTTAGGTCATGCTCTGAGTTAGGACTAATCTCATAGAACAGCTAATGTCTGATGTGCTTCTCACCTTCCAATGATTTCAGAAACAAGAAAAAATAATACAGAAGGCAAATGGGGGATGAAAATGCATCTGAACAACAAAATGCAGTGTTATTAAAGTATAAAAGTGTTATTAAAGTATAAAATATAATAATATATATAATTAATATATATAATATAATAATATATAAATATTATTATATATAAATATATATAATAATATAAATATATATAATAATATAATAAATAATATATATAATAAATATATATATAAATAATATATATAATAAATAATATTAAAGTATAAAATATAAAAAGTGTTATTAAAGTATAAAATATCTGTAAAGTTGGGAGAAAACATGTTTCTCATGTTCCTTGCAGAGTGTGCGTATACTGAGTGTGCTGTGTAAACTATTTCTTCGTACAGAAGGTATATAAAAAGTTTAGACTTAAAAAATTTTGACATGCATATAATGTAATTGTATCTGGTTCAGTTCTGACCATATCAGTTGTATTCATGTAATTTTCTTCAGATATAAGAAGGAAAAATAAAATTTCTTTTGCACAGCTGAACATCTGCTGCAGGGTACATATTTTGACAAATTGACACATTTTGGTCTTGTGATATTTTATGAAAAAGAAAAAAAATCCTCCTGGGTATTAAATATTTCATGCAGTAGCTGAAAATAAACATGTTGGAAATAAGTTGTACTTATTTTCAATTCAGAGCTAGCATCCAAGGAATTTAGAAATTGGTGAAAAGTATCAGCAGATTTAATTGTTTTTATTTAAAGTTTACTTTAAGGATGCAAACAACAGGTTTCCTTCAGAGAACTGATATGGAAGCAGCAGCAGCAGAAGTTGAAAAAGGACTGTACCTGGGCTGGCAAACATATAATGGAAAAAAATCATGAAAGGAACTGTATTTGGCTCCTTGAACTTCTTTTGCATTCCTAGATCCTGAGCAAAATAATTTCCTTTTTCCTGACAGCTTTCCAGTAGGTTAAGTGGATTTAGTGATGTTAAAGGACTCTAAAAGTCTCTAATATAAATGCTGCAGGAATATTTAAATTGCATAAGGTATCCGAGGCCATTCCAAAGCCTGGAACAACTTAAAGCCTTCCTAGTCCATCTTTCCTGCTGAGACACCATTTCAGATAATTGGATCTCCTGCGATGTGCAGAAGCGAGGTGCAGACGACACATGATACTTCATGTCTCCAGAAGTACGAAGAGATCTTCTGTCATGCAGGTGTCAAAATGGTTGAAAAGAAACATATAAGACCAGCTTACATGGGCTTTCCTCACAAGGAGAAAACTAAAATACCTTTTCTTAAAAGAAGAAAAGGATGTTCTACGATAACTTAACCTACCAGGCTGCAATTGGAGGGTTATGTTAGATTTGTTACTGCTCCAAGACAGACAAAAATCATAGGAAGAAATGTTTTCTTTCATCACTGCCTTGTGAGGACACATTACCTTTTTCGACTGGACTAAGCCCTAGTACTGATGATTCATGTCATCTAACGGTTACTCAGTACAATTTTGATGCTGAAAATAGCGGAAGAAAAGGCAATGGTCCCTCTGCATTAACATATGCATCCTTTTAAAAGTGAAAATAAAATATGTGCGAATGGGTTGCATAGACAAAGGTCATCTAGACAGAGTAGTGGCACGGGATTATAACTCATTGTGGGTAACGTAGGCTGTTGACCTATAAAATATATGAGGACAAGGACCAATCTTTATTCCTTACTTTTTAGATATCTGCTCTAAACTCTTGACTAAATGGCAGTTTTTCATTCAGGCTGTAGAGCCTGCTGGGTTACAGAGTACCACATCTTCTTGAGGTCTATCTGTTCTTCGAATGTAAAATGAAAATGGCACCGATTCTTCCCTCACTTTATTAAGTGAGTCCCTCAAGGTGCTAATTAACCAAAAGTCACAACACCCATTTTTTTGTTTTGCGCTTAAACTTGTCTGTCACTTAAGATAAGATATAAAAAATGGTGAAATAATCCCAGAACTTTATTTCAGGAAAATAGAAACCTCTCTTCAGAGGAAGATACATGCCTTTAGCAACACTGATGTCCTATGTCAAACATACAAACTGTTCTGAACTGAGGGTTGAATTTCTCCCCACACCGTGTATGCATGTGAATATCACTCACTTTGTGAGTACATCATTCAAAAATGTGTATTTAATGGGGAAAAAAGCAAGAAGCATTACAGTAAGCAAAATTAAGGAATGAAGTTGTGCAGCAGATACTCATATCAATACTATGTAAAGTATTGTGGGTGTACACTCGGATATGGAAGTGATCTTCAAGCCAGTCTGGTTTTCTCTGCCTCTTTTTCATATAGCCTTAGTAAATCCTTAGAAATATATTCTAACCTCCCTCTGTTCTTTGCCCTCCAAAAATGCCTTTATTTTGATCTAAGGTATTTGCTGCCAGCAGTTGTACAAACAGTACCTGCAGTTACCTGGCATCTTCAAGGCCAGGCTGGATGGGGCTTTGAGCAACCTGCTCTAGTGGGAGGTGTCCCTGCCCATGGCAGGGGGGTTGGAACTAGATGATCTTTAAGGTCCTTTCCAACTCTAGCCATTCTATGATTCTATGATTCTATGATTCACCGGACTTTGTGAAGTTCCATGTTGTGAAGTTCCTATTCCTATTCCTCAGCTACTCGGTATTCCTTTTCCACTAAAATATAATGATTTCAAAAAGTGACTGGCTAAATTCATGGAAAAGAAATGCATCAACAGCTATTCAAACAAATACAAAAAACCCATCTGTGGCTTGAGCAGTCTTTGAGTCTAGCTCTAGGACACGATTCTAAGTAATAACATAGCATAGATTTAGGCTTATAACATGGGTGATGTAAAACATTCTCCAGAGGCATCTAATTCTTTTGACTTTAAGAGCTTAAAGTGAAGATGCTTGAAAATTCCCATGTGCCTAGAACAAGCTTTAGGTGTTTTTCAGCTTTTCAAGAGAAAGTGTTGTCTCAATGATAAATCAAGGACCCAAAATAGATTAATCTTCTGCTGCTGTCATAGATCTAGCAGATCACAGGATGTTTATTTATCAACATGACACATGGGTAGAGAGATTTATTTACTTCAGATTATTTTACCTAGCTTCATTAATTAATGTATGCAAATATTTAGAAATTAGTAAATGAAAAACGGCTGCCACATCAAAATAAAGCAACATTATTAATATTTTTATTAATTTTTTTGTGGCTTTTGGGTATGTCTTAGCATACATATATCCTCTTCTACACAGAGAAATAACCTTCTCCCTGCTGCTCTTCACTACTTGGTCTTACAGCCTCGTTGTGAGACAGTAAAGAATTTAGGAGTATGGTTTGTATGAAGAGAACCATTTCAGAATCAGACTTCTTTTCTGATTTTTTTTTTCTGCACCACATGAATCAATCAATCAATCAATCAAATTAGAGTCTAGTTCTGAAATTTGGAAACAGAATAGTTACTTACTCTGCAATTGTCTTTTCTTTTAAAAGACTCCATCACAAAGGAGAGTATTCTTCACTGTTAATGCTTAGTCAGATGCTAATTTTTTTTTCTTTAATAAAAGAATGAGTGGCATCCAAGGTTTCATTTTGACCATGGATGGAACCCAGTCAGAACATGACAAGTTACATTAACAGAACATAATAATTTCTCTTCTATCGATGACCTTTAAAGAGAATTGTAGTTATTACCTTAGAATATTCTCTCATTTATTACCTGTCTCATCATTGGATTCCAATGCCTTTATGTAGCAGAAATATAGATGCTTGGCTTCAAAACAGAGAAATATGATTTAACTATTACAATGGCTGCAGGCAGTGAAGTCTAATTCAATTTTTTTCACATTATATGGGATTTTTGAAGATGATGGTGGTTACTAGACCAGGCAGTTCACTGGAGAGAGTAGAATGAATTTATATCTTAGGGCTAAATCAGTTATAAAAGGGTATATTCTCAGATCTGGCAGAAGCTCATTAAAATGTGTGTTTCTTGGATAGCAATATAAGCTATGACTATTAGTAAAGTCCTTTACATTGTAAGGGAAAAGGTGGATATTGAGATGTGAAAAATTATTTGAACATTCACTCTTTTGCAGAAGTAAAAGTCAACCAAGTCCATCTTTGGTGGAGCAAAACTCAGTGGCAGAATTAGTTTTGTCATTTTCTGATCCCAGGCACTTCCAAATGTCTTTTGTTTTATCTTCTTGGTCCCAAAGCTCTTGTGGGCACACAAGTTCTTTGAGACATTACAAGCTGGCAGGTTTTACATTGTAGTTAACTCCTTGAAGGTTTTCCTATGCTTCAGCATTTTCTAGAGTTGGGCATTTTCCTGGTTTGCCAAACAAATGTTGACCTGTCTGTTCTTGAACTCAACTTTGACATAATGGCAGGTGTTACTATTCCAAAAGGGACAAAACTAGGAACACTTAGCAATAATTGAAATGGAAAGATATAATCCTCTGAAGAAAAAGTTCATGCAGTCAGGAACTGATTGAAGAATACTTAGATTATCTTGTTCATGATAAAAATAGTATCATTAATCTAATCCGTACCTTGCAAGAAAAGACATGGATACAGAATCCGCTAAGTACTTATAGCACTGATAAGTGCAAGTCCGTGATGCTGGTCTTCAAACTGACAGTTGCAAGTTAGAAGATTTTGTAATGATTACAGATAGTTTATTAAAACTATTGGTTCAGTGGGCAGCAATGGTTCAAAAAGATATCGAGAACAAGGTAGAGGATGTAATTTTTCCTCCGTATGACATTTGAATGCTATATTCAGTTCTACTTTCCACATTTCAAAAAGTGTCTAGTGGGGTCAGAGACTACAGAGAAGGGAATGAAATAGCTGCCCTACAAAGAGAGGCTAAAAAGGCTGGGTTCCTTCAAAAGACTGTGGAGAAGGGTAAAGAAGGATATGACTGAGTTTACAAAGTCATGAAGGGTCTGGCTGTGGTGAATGCAGAATGATTAGCCACCAAGTACCACCATCATACAACTAAGGTACACTTGGCCAAACTAGATGAAGATTTATTTGAAACAGATAAAACGTAGTAATAGGTAGAAAGTAACTTCCTATCTTTTTTCTTCTATCCGTCCATTTCTAACTACTGGGTTTTTTTCATGCTAATGAGCTAATGGAATTTTCTGGCACAGAAGCTTGTGGAGGCAGATAGTATCAGCAGGTTCACAAAAGGATCAGACCAATTTTTACAATGCTTGAATATAAAGGAATAGGCAAAATATATCCTCTAGGGCCAGGTTTATGTGTCCTACCTCGGCAGCAGCTCCAGTGGCCATAGTCAGATCAGAATAATTGGCCAGGTTGAGCTGACCCATTTCTTAGACTCTTACGAGATTTATTCTGCTCAGGTTGCTCACTTTGTTTGTTAAAGGGTTTCTTCTAACTCTCAAATAGCTCATAAATCTTACTTCTCTGGGCTCTCTCTTACGATGTTTTATCATAGCTCTTAAGGGAGTGGGACCCCATTTACACAGAAAACTCTAGACTTAATTGTAACACTCCTACTAATTCTTATATTCATAAAAATATTTTGAAAATAGTATCATTTTGAATATTCATAGAATCATGGAATGGTTTGGGTTAGAAGAGACCTTAAAGATCATCCAGTTCCAACCCCCCTGCCCTGGGCAGGGACACCCCCCGCCAGACCAGGTTGCTCAAAGCTCTGTCCAGCCTGTCCTTGAACACCTCCAGGGATGGGGCAGCCACAGCTTCTCTGGGCAACCTGGGCCACGGTCTCACTAATATCACAGTAAAGAATTTTTTCCTAACATCTAATCTTAATCTCCCCTCTTTCAGTTTAAAATCATTACCCTTCATCCTATCGCTACACTCCCTGATCAAGAGTCCTTCTCCTTCTCTTCTGAAGCCCCCTTATAGGTACGGGAAGGGGCTCTAAGGTCTCCCCGGAGTCTTCTCTTCTCGAGCTGAACAGCCCCAACTCTCTCAGCCTGTATTCATAGGAGAGGTGCTCCAGCCCTCTGATCATCTTCATGGCCTCCTCTGGACTCACTGCAACAGGTTCCCGGAGCTGGACACAGAACTCCAGGTGGTGTCCCACAAGAGCAGAGTAGAAGGGCAGAATCACCTCTGTTGACCTGTTGGCCACACTGCTTTTAATGCAGCCCAGGACGCTGTTAGCTTTCTGGGCTGCAAGCCCACATTGCCAGCTCCTGTTAAGCCTCTTATCCACCTGCACCCTCAATTCCTTTTCCTCAGGGCTGCTCTCAATCCATCTCACCCAGCCTGTATTTGTGCTTGGGAAGGACCCTGCACTTGGCCTTGTTGAACTTTGTGATGTTTGCATGGGTCCACCTCTTCAGCCTGTCCAGGTCCCTCAGGATGGCATCCCTTCCCTCCAGCCTGTCGACCACACCATACAGCTTGGTGTCATCAATCATGCATTCAAACATATGTACCTCGGATTACTCTCAGAAATCATCTAGGCGGTTAATGATACATATCAGGAAAACATAACTTACGCTTCTTTAAGAAAAAGGGTAGCTATATTGTTGTTGCCATAGTGTTCTCTGGAACAAATGGTGTGGGCAAAATGGACTCGTTTAGTACAGAGTCTTTTTCATGAGGTCATCACGGTCCTTCAAAGGCACCTCCTCTCTGCAAACCTGGTTTCTCAAATAAAGAGTAACACTTACATTGAAAATGATTTTCCAGAGGTTGAACTGAGTGATTTAAATTGCATACTCCTGGTTAAACTTGATCAGCACTATTTAAAACAACCCAAAAGCTCATCTGCCCAAGACATTATAACCTCATAGTTAATGAGGCTTGTTTTGATTCTGATGAAAATTTTCTTTTCAGGGCCAGCATGTTAAAACTATTTGAAAGAGCACACTTACGGGCCTTTGCCCTGTCTCCTTTAATTAAGCTTTGCAGAGTGAAGCAATCAAAGTATGGTCCAGCATTGTTGTTTGGGTTATTACTTTAATAAGAGTCCATGTTTCTTCAGGAATTTGGAACACACTAGAACTATCCTGCTGATAGAAGACGCAGGCTAGTCTTTAAGGCTTCACACCTTATGAACCAAGGCAAGAAGACAAAGCATGTGGAAGAAAAGAGGACCAGAGGTGTCATGCTCAGGGTGAGGTTGCTGCAGAGTAAAAAGGTAATTTTCACGCCAAATCTTCTGTGCTGAAAGGGAGAAGTAAAGTTATGGGAGGCTCCACCCTCAAATTCCATGCATCATTTCTGTTAGTGGAGCAAAGTAGTGAGGAATGCTCTTTATATTTTTCTTATGATCTCAAGTACCTGCACTGGGGTTGGCATGACTCACAGGAAACCACTCAGGAATGTGCTGACCACCCTGCCTCATGGCATATGAAGTTTCCTTCAGATACATTCAGATCATCTCAACATAATTCGCTTCCTCAGCTCTTAATTGCTTTCCTAAACTGTTGTATATTGATGAAAGTGCTTGTTAAGTGCATGCCAGAGAGAGAAGAAATTATTTATGTATAGCACATAAAGTTTGTGGATTCCTCTGAACTACAAAGAGACTACTGCAGCTCTGATACTTCACATAATAAAACCCTACCTTCAAAGCGACAATAACTGGACAACACAGTAACTTAATAGCTCGGTCAAGTTTAAAAAGAATATGGGCTGAAATACACCTGGGAAGTTTTATTGGGAATGTTTCAGCAGTAATAGATCTGCTGTTTTCAAAGAGTTTAAGGAAAATACTTCAAGCTGTTTCTTAAGAAACCACGTCACCTCCTGAAACTTGGAACAAATATTTGACATTTGACCCGGCATGTGACAGAAATCCTCTCATGAGGGTGTCTGTTGCCTTCTGCTTGAAAATACAACTGGGCTCTGTCCTTAAAAAGTTACTGGTTTTCACAGTGGAGGAGATGGACTGTGAGGTGTGAAAATTACTTAATAGCATGTAGTAAGCTTTATGCCATGCTGTAGTACCTGAAAAGTTGTTTTCTTCCAGCTTTTGTTGCATAGGGTGAAGTGCACTAAGATACCGCAAAGGCACATTTAACATTTAAGAATACCTGACAAACCCACTGAAACTGAACATAATGTTCTAAGAAACTAATATTCCTTTTTTGGCTCTTTTTGCTCTATGGCTTCCTGGCACTGAAAAAATGGGGCTGCTGCTTTGCAGCTTTCCCTGCAGCAGGCACAGATAACACTACTCTGGCGCGTGTCAAAGTAGCTGCCTACAGTGGTCCTTATGATATCCCTAGGGATACGTTTACCTGTTTGACTGTGAAGTCATTGCCAGCCTTGTAGGAGAAGAAATTTGCATTTCCTTTACATCCCTGACAACAAATATACGTATCTGAACGTCACAGATGATTTACATGGGCTGGTTTATCATGACAGCAAATTAAAAGCATTGACTCAGTTTACCATAAAAGCCATATTTGGCTTTAAACACAGTTTTGCTGTCCACAAGAAACATTCGGAAAAAAACTTATTCCCATAGTCAGGACATGTATACACATAATATACATACATGTCATAACGAATCATATGTGCATGTCATGTGTTCTACTGTATACCCATGCTGTAAGCATGCCTTTATATAATTAAACAGAAGCATCACAGAGATTTGAAAATGTCATAGATAGCAGATATATTCACGTATAACTTTCACATCAATTATTTGATGTTTATATAGCAAAAATCTATTCACTGTCATCATTTTTATACTCGTGTAAAGTTTGATTATCTTCCCAGAGAACAGACTGAAATTAATTGGAAACAGGACTGGACTCACAGCCCTTCCATATCAGTCAACCTTTTATCCCTCAACTTCCTTGAAGGAAAAAAGATAAATATTTTCATCAGTTATTGCATCTAAGTTAAATAAGAATTGATTTTCCAAAACAAATCTATTGTCACTTATCAGGCACATAACTAATAGATACTTTTACACAGCTATAATTCAGAAAGCACTCAATTATGTTTCACACAACGCAAAACCTATTACATCTATATTGAATCATTTTGTGATACACTTCATTTAAAATGTCACTGCATTTATTTTTTTTCTGTAGAAACAGATTTTATGCATTCTTTTTAGAAGATTTGAAATAGGAAGCCCTATATGTACAGCTCACAGAAGAAATATCCTGAGGGAAATGTATTGCATAGCAGGCTTTCCCCTAAACATTAGCTGAATTTTGTAAGATATTTATGATGGCATGTCTTCCTTCTGATTTTTTCTCATAACTGGAATCACAGAATCACAGCAATCTGAAGCCTTATCTCAGACCTGGACGCAGCAAAGAAGTTAAAGGGTACTTTTTGGGGATTGTGTATGTGTGGGTGTCTGTCTGAGCCCACAAGATTTGCCACGGTGAACTAAAAATAGAATTGTCTTAGCAGAGAAGAAAACCACCCGGAAATAGTGCTTTAGTTTTCTTGTCTAACCATTATTTTAAAATCCTGTTATGGAGCTGTTGGCAGGAGACAAAGTGTCAAGTTAAGTGCCATCGATACATGATGGTAGGGTTGAACCTGTTCCCAAGAAGTTCAAAGGGGTGAAGTCCTACATGGTGACTTTCCCGGCACATTTTGCATTTCCAGACTCTTCCCATTTTGAGATCAGTGGGGCTGGAAGAGATATGTTCTAGCCGAATACGTCTTCACATTTACACATTTATCTGAGTTAATATTCAACTATCTAGTATATTAGTCTAACAGACATACCGACAGGATTTCCACTGAGTATATAAAGCTAAATACGACTACAGCTGAAGAAATCCTTTCAGGCAGAATGTGTCAACCTGTTGTTTGAGATGCTACTTTGTACTGAGGAGTACTGCCCAGATACAAAAGTATATTGAGATGTCTAAACACCTGCTCCTTCCAACGAGGGTTTTGTGTCCAAATAAGATTAGGTACCTACATTTTGGATCTCTTCCCTCATGTTGTTAAATAATATTTTAAATACTTGTTTCATGTACATTTGGAACGTTGTGCCGTGACATCTGTTTTTGCTTATTTCCATTTCAAAACCAAAAGAACTTCATTAATGTTTCCACACAAAGCATTTGTCTACCTTCTCTTTTAATGCCTTTTCATTGAACGTGTTCTGCCTGATGCCAATATTTTCAAGTTGCAATAGGGACAGCTGGTACAGGATAAAACCCACAATTCTTACATTTTCAGGGAAGTATCAGGAATTCCACATCACTTGAATTAAATTCACTAAGTGCTCAAACTCTTCGTAGTTTTCATATTCATTGACAACTTTTAAATGCTTGGAGTAACACATTTAAAAGTTCTTCAGGGCTTTTTGATTTTGACCAACCACTATTCTGAAAGGAAGCAAGAGGTGGCACTTACCGTGTCCTTTGAACGAAGGGAAGAAAGAACATCAGACCTTTGTGATCTGAGCAGATTACTCATTAAACTTGACAAAAGCAAAGAGGTCAGGGCATTAAAGAATGGCACTGCCATGGGGAACTTACATTTTTTCAGAACCAATTTGCTCATTCCTACCTGGGATGAGCCCCTGCAAGTTTTGCTGCCTCAGTGCAGTTTCAGGTGACTCCGCTTTCTGTCTTATCATGGCATTGAACGTTTCATGTCAGGTCTTGTGTTGCAGACCTACACCTTATAATGAGTTTCTTGAATTATTATTCTGTCTGGTTTCATAAATCAATAAAGACGGAGTATTCCACTGATTTCCTGGTATATTTGCCACTGAGATCTCACAGGTCAGAGGGAGCCATGAGGTCTGAATAAAGATGGAGAGAGCAGTAACAGAAATGGTTAGAGGCCTTCAAAATCTCTTTATAAGGGAAGATTATACTTAAGCTAATGTATGCCTGAGCAAAGACAGATAACATTTGTAGTATTTTAAAGATGAAAGATCCAGGAGTATCAGGAATTATTAAGTGAGACATAAAGGCCTAGGGAAGAGAATAAAAGGAAGTTGGTTAAAATGAAACCTTAAAACTCTCGTGAATTTGAAATAATCACTTCATGTTGTGCTTACCCAGAGCTCATTGTGGAATTAGAGTGACTGAAACATGGTATGATCTGGATGGTGTCAGAAACACGCTTGTTTGGAGACTTTGGAGCTAGTCTGTGGTCTGAAAATTCCCTTCACACCCAGTAAGCTGAATGTCATCACAAGCAATCTGTGCACTGATACTACATCCAGACTACATTTTAACACCATTAGATATTTACTATTTTAAAAAAAAGATATTTTTAATTAGAATTTTGGCTGCCTCTTTTCATTATTAGATGACTTTGGAGATTATAAAAATAAAATATATTTATTACTAACAGGAAAAGTAATCCAAGAGTGCTGTGGCTGACACAATAATAAAAGCCAGCAATAGTGCACATTCCTCTAGTGACTTTCATCACAGGATTCCAAAGTACTGTGGTGCATAAACATACTACTATGTTATTCTGGGCCAGCAGTACTGCTAACAACTTTTAGGAGGGGAAGTAATTAATAACTTCTTTAATTGAAACTGCAGAAAACATTAGGGAGAGAGAATATAATTAACCAACTTGGAATTTAGCCAATGACCTAGCATTAATACATCCTCACTGTTAAGAAAAGTGCCATGGGATTGTCTATAACCTCACTCCAGTTTCATTTCTTATGGAAAGACAAAGTTCACAGTGTCCTCCTGTGACTTCTAGGAAAATTTTGGGAGACTTTAAATTCAGGACAGGACAGAAACTCAGTCACTATGGTGGTAAGACAGTTTCGAAGACATGCTTAATAAAGTCTGAAAGTCAAAAAGAATTGGATCAAGTGAAAAGAAACTTGACAGATGCATTCATCCTCTTTAACTGTAATTCAGTTTAGTACCTGTCAACACCAGTAATTGTCTCTTTGGAATCCTACTTGAATCAGAAAGATTTCTTTTTACTTATCTAGAGGTCTTAATGCACACCAAGACATTAAATAAATTTAATGATTTTGATAAAATATTTCTTTGTTGTCTTTCTCTGTCTAGTTTAGAACCTTCTGCCACTCCGTCTTGAAGAACATTTTTTGATACTGTGGTTGTCTCAGAAATGCTGTGCTGCATGTCATCTCCTGGCGTCAGACCCTGCATTGTTTGCCTGCCAGCTGACTTTTTAATGTAACAATCTGAATCTGAATTGTTTTGCTCTTCAGAAGACCAAAATGTGAAATGTTTGGCTGACTGTGAAAGGCACATCTTTCCCAAGCTGGTGAGACAGATGTTTTCACAGGTTGTCATATTTTGCCTTTTTTTGCTCCTCTGTCAGTAGTGTTATGATCTCTGATCCCATCCATGTGGATGGTGAAGCTTGTTCCGAAGGCCTGGGGCAGATTTCATGTCTACCATTTAAATGAGAATAAAACCAATAACTCCAGATTCTCATGCCAAATTGGAAATTAAGAAAACAGGCAAAGAACTGTTTATGGATGAGACAAATCTGGGGTTTTGTGAGGGAGAAGGCTGACAACAGGGCTGAGGGATCTGCTGTGCCAGCGCATGTCCTCAGCACAAAGGAGCGTAGAAAACAGGAGCTGAAATCTCCTACTGGTGCCTGGGATATGCCTTTTTCTTGCTTGGTGGACGTGAAGACAGGGAAGGGTCACACTGCGTCTCAGTGGGCAGCTTGACTCCTCTTGCCTGGCAGAGTAGTATGGGGTGATCCAGAGGAGATGCAGCTTGAGCCCTGCTCTTTAGCTGAACAAGGCAAACAATGCGCGAATGTGATCAGCTCCTGCTGCTCAGCCGGGGCACAGGCCCCCAGCCCAACCTCCCCATTTAATCCACATGTGGAATGGAGCTGTGGGGGGCACTCAGGTTGTCACAGCCAAGGGGCAGAGGCAGGTGGTGGCTGCTTGCAGGAGTTCCTTGTTTGTTATGCTTCATCCCACCAGAGGTTTTCTCCAACTTGTTTGATGAAGTAGAGCATAGTGAAGAGCAAAACATATAGGTCTTACCTGTCAGCACCCCTGCTGGTACCACTGTCTAGCAGAGCAAAGATGAGATCCCTTCATCTTTCCGATTCTTGGAAAGAATCAGATAAGCTACCATGTCCTAGATCATAAAAAAGAGGAATACTTTTACTACGGTGGTTTTTTAGTCTTGGAAGAAAAGTTTGTGACTGAATCCATTCTTTTTCAACTGAGATCAATTCCCACTGTTGTCTGAGGATGTGAAATGATGAGAGCAGATACATTTGTGCACTTCAGTCCCATTCTCAGCTGGAAGCAAATGCTATTATTTGTCACGTCCTAGCTGAGCTGGGAGACAATTTTTTCCAGTGTTCCTTCTCTGGTTCTAGAAAGCTACAGAGGTGTTAATAGTTAGAAACAACATATTAAACAAGCTCAGGCATGACTTGTTATTCCACTCTTATTTCCCTATAGATGGGCTGGATGGCCACGGAGCAGGGAGCAGCGGGAAGGGGAGCGGGGAGAGCTGTGGTCCTGACCTTCAAGCCCGAGACAGCAGACAGGCAGCTGGGAATAGCATGAGCACTCCATTGTGGAAGATATGTAGATAGTTACATACATGGGTAGGTACATAGATAGATATCTGATGGAGGGACAACACAGCAGGGCATAAGCACTCCAGGAGGTTCCTGGAATTCTCCAATGATAAATTCCTTCTCCAAGTGATGGAGGAGCCAACGGCAAGAGGTGCCATGCAGGAGCTTGTTCTCACCAACAAGGAGGGGTGGTTGGGAACGTGAAACTTAAGGGCAGCCTTGGCTGCAGTGACCATGAGATGAAGTTCAAGATCCTTAGGGCAGTGAGGAGGGTGCACAGCAAGCTCACTACCCTGGACTTCAGGAGAGCAGACTTTGGCCTCTTGAGGGACCTGCTTGGTAGAGCACTGTGGCATAAAGCCCTGGAGGGGAGAGGGGCCCAAGGAATCTGGTTAATATTCAAGAATGACCCCCTCCAAGCTCAGGAGTGATCCTGAGATCGTCCAAAGAAAGAGGAAGTCAGGAAAAACAGCAGGAGGCCTGCAGGGATGAACAAGGAGCTCCTGGAGAAACTCAAACAGAAAAAGGAATCCCACAGAAAGTGGAAGCAAGGACAGTTAGCCTGGTAGGAATACAGAAACCTTGTCTGAGCAGCCCGGGATCAGGTTAGGAGAGCTAAAGCCCAGATAAATCTGGCCAGCGATATCAAAGGAAACAAGAAAAACTTCTATAGGTATGTTGGTGATAAAAAGAAGGCTAGGGAAGAGGTGGGCCGTCTCTGGAAGGAAATGAGAGACCTGGTCAACTGGGATATGGACAAGGCTGAAGGTACTCAATGACTTTTTTTGCCTCCTGCAAAGTCTTGCATGTGAGCTGAAGCAATCCCAAGCACAAATCCAGGCTGGGTGGAGAATGGATTGAGAGCAGCCCTGAGGAGAAGGACTTCAGGGTGTTGGCTGATGAGAAGATCAACAGGAGCTGGCATCATGCACTGGCAGCCCAGAAAGCCAACCACATCCTGGGCGGCATCAAAAGCAGTGTGGCCAGCAGAGTGAGGGAGGTGATTCTGCCCCTCTGCTCTGCTCTGCTCTGGTGAGACCCCACCTGGAGCACTGTGTCCAGCTCTGCAGATCCCAACATAAGAAGGACATGGACCTGTTCAAGTGAGTCCACTGGAGGGCCACGAAGATGATCAGAGGGATGAAACACCTCTGCTATGAAGACAGGCTGAGAGAGTTGGGGTTGTTCAGCCTGGAGAAGAGAAGGCTCCGGGAAGACCTTGCAGTAGCCTTCCAGTACCTGAAGGGGACACAGGAGAGATGGGGAAGGACTCTTGATCAGGCAATATAGTGATAGGATGAGGGGTAGTGGTTTTAAATAGAAAGAGGGGAGATTCAGATTAGATACTAGGAAGAAATTCTTTGCTGTGAGGGTGGTGAGAGCCTGGCCCAGGTTGCCCAGAGAAGCTGTGGCTGCCCCATCCCTGGAGGGGTTCAAGGCCAGGCTGGATGGGGCTTTGAGCAACCTGATCTGGTGGGAGGTGTCCTTGCCCTGGGCAGCAATTCAATTTTCAGTTCTGTGTCATAATATCAGTGACCCCTGATACACAGCACACTCCTGTGGGTGAATTCTTGTTCATAAGAAAAGCAGAACTCCCATCAATTTCCATAAATCAGTTATGTCACCTATAGAAATACACGTAAATTTGTAAGCTCCTGAAAGGTTACCGCAGAAAGACTGGTCTTAGAGAGGTCTGCAACATTCCAAGTGAATGAGACGTATGCTACTGATGTCAAGGAGTGCATAGTCAAATCTCAAGTCAGTCAAACCCCATGATAATTTCCTAGGGAGTCTGCACCTGCACTTATATTTTTACATGATTACCTTGATCTCAACAGCACCTAGCTCCATTATATTAATCAGCACAGTCTTTGCTGGCCATCTTATCCCCAAAAATAATGTAGAAGGAGAGGTAAGCCCTCACACCAAAACTGTTAATGGATTTTGGTAAGAGTGATAATACTTTGAATTAGAATAAAAGCTTTTTATCTTTTTAAAGAAGACATTTTACAAGAAAATGTCTTGTAAATATTGATCTAAAACCATCATCAGAATAATTCCATTGAAGTCAGTGAAGTTATACTTTGTATGAATTTTACTTCAGCACTTGGAAATATCTTTCCTGTAATTTTACTGCTAAAACAGATTTAGCAATGAACTACATTTGCACCACACATAATTCTTCCAAGGGATTGTAAGAGCTGTTCATTCTCAGCCCTAAGGGGTCTTCAACTTATTAACATAATTGCCATGGCAAGCGTAAGTCCAGTTGGTTTAAATCACGTTGGAGTACATTATTGTTTCTTAAGGTCTCACTGAAATCATGTTGCAAGGTTTTAAATTGTGACCGTGTTACCCACACTAGTTGGTCTTTCTGCTGGATATCTGGGCGCGTTTTCTGCTCCTGAACCTCGAAGCAGCATCAGTCTCATCATTTGATGGGAAATGAGATTACTGCTTTTTTTTTATGATTTCATTTGAATCACAAGGGAAGGAATCTAAAATTTTAGGAAGCTGTCTTGAAGGCCAAACCAAGATATTTTTAAATTATTTATATCAAAGGAAAAAGCTGTGGTAAATGCTAGTCATTTTACATGACAGACTATGCATGCTATGTAGAGGCAAAATAATACTTGTATATAAGCCTCAGGTGCAACATCAAGAAGAAGGAATAAAAAATCATTAAATGTGCTTGCATGCCCTTTAAGCAAATGTGTGTAAGGTGACAGTCAGCCTAATTTATCCACTCGACGGGGACATAGAGAACCAGACCACTTTGTCTTCAGTCCCCAAACTGGCTATCAGTCAAATCTATGAAATAAATGAACAGATTTTTAACCGTCCACTGTGTGCACACACAAACACACACACAGAGTGTTATTGCTTTTCAGTAGGAGATGTCTGGTTCTTTCTTTGTGGATGTAATAATGACTCAAAGAAATTGTGTAAAACTGTGAAACACTAAAGCTTGTGCCAGTAGAAAAAGCTTACTATGTATTACCGGAGCTTCTGCTAGCTATGATTTTGGTGCCGGGCACCAGTACAGGACAGGACAAAGTGTGAAGCTAAAACATACATCTGGAGGTCAATTCTAGTGCACATTTTATTCTCTACAATTTAGCAAAAAATACTTTTTCATTTTCCAGCCTCAGTGCTGGGATCTCTCACCTGTATCAGAGGCATGCAATTGTAAAAAAGAATTAATTACAATTTTGAAAACCTTAAATGAACAATGCTGGAATTAGAAACTAATATAAAGAGCAAAGAGACTAATTAGAAGTTACAGTGTCACAGATCCAGTTTTAGATTTGTCACGAATGGGCGATTTAGACTGCTTAAAGAACCACTGTCAAAGTTACCAGTAAAAGTGGTTTTATTGAAATATGATGTTGTAAAAGTGAGTTAACAAAGTTTGATGGTAGGGTTCACTCTATTACTGTGTTACACAAAGGATATAACAATGATTCAATACTACGAAGACAGTGCTATTCCTTTTTGAAACATGCAGACTGTGGCTTTGATACAGTGAGTTCTAGAAAAGCCCAGGTTTGGCTGGTCCTGCCAGGTGTTTAGCTGCACTCAGCCCCTAAACTAACAATGTCAAGTGGAAAATTCTTGCCCAGGAAACACACAAGACATAAGCTGAGGGCCCTCAATTTTTCTCAATAGACTGGTACTTGAAATGGACTTTAAGCAAGATCATTCATGAGACTCTTTCCTCCCATACCTTCTAATCATATATATGGAGATAATTACCTGCCTGCCTGAGTCCTCTATTGTCATTACTGTTGTTGCTTTAGCTGTATCATTTGAAAGACAACGTGCTATTCTCCAGTAATTCTAAACATTGAACCCACTAAATGCTACAGTAGTTGCATACTCTTGGTTTCCATCCTGTTACATGTACAATGTCCTATTATTTCAAGAAAGAGATCTAATAGCTATTTCCACTAGCCCACCCATTATCCCTGGGGCATTTGAAGAGTTATTGGATTTTGAGGAACAGGATGATCAGCCTTTATATCATCTTTTTGATAATATACTGAGAAAGAATAACTGTTTTATTATCTGCAATCAACAAATCCTCCCCGTTAGTGTGGCCCTGGAAAGAGCGCTAAATGGGTTGTCATTGGAGGTGTTTGAAATTCCACACACAACATTTTCTCTGTGCTTCCTCAGTTGTAACATTTTAGCAAATAAATGGCTCGTGTAGCGTGTTGTACAAGGAACAATGATCTAATACTGTGGAGTTTGTAGGCACCTTTCAAATCTTACTTTAAAAGTCAGTCCAGATAGTAGCTTAGGAAAGAACATGTTGTTGGTTTCCTTATCCACTTTTTCTTTTCCCCTAAAATGTCTTGAAAACCAGTAAGAAAGAAGCTGACCTTCATATATACAAGTTTGTAGCTCATTGGGTCAATGTTAGTGGATGTTAGGTTCCCCATTGCATCGTGGAAGGTGGGGTGGCAAGGCAGTCTTTCAATATAATCTTTACGAACTTGTTAATAAAGGTCCTTCCAAGTTAAATAGGACAGATGGCTTTCCAGGAACTAATGTTCCTAGAAATATATAGGTTATATATATATATATATATATGTTATATATACCCAAGTTTTCGTTATATACAGGATGTCAGTATACTCACAGTGTCCCAGAGAAAAATAACTGTGAACGTTAGATAGGCAATAAAGCAGAGGGGATAGTGAAAACACTAGCACCAAAACTACTCCTTAATGCTTTCCAAATAATGGAAACAGATAAACATCTCTCCCCCTCAAAACATTCCTGAAAAACAGGTGAAAAAATTAAAAGCAACACTGAAGTCAATAGTATTTGCTGCAGTTTGAACAACAAACAGGGGGAGCTTGAAGCCATGATGCACCAGGAAAACTATGACATAGTGGCT
>KZ505814.1:238368-287409 GCA_002844005.1 Limosa lapponica baueri
GATATGGTGTAGGGGAGGACTTTGTAGAGTAGGTAGATGGTTGGACTTGATGATCCCAAGGGTCTCTTCCAACCTCAATGATTCTATGATTCTATGATTCTATGATTCTATGACATACACGCATCTTTAAAATCCATACATTTTCTCTTTTTCTTCTCATTCAAGAACTGAAATTAGTCAAAGACCCCCTGTCTAAGACACAAACTCAGCATTGTCTATTAAAAACAGAGAATGGTTTGCATGATACTACAGCCTTATAGAAAGTCTTCCTGCAGGCAGCCGCGGCGGGAGGCAGAATCACAAGAGGGGGATCTTGTCCTTTGCTACTCAGTAGGGCTGGGTTATTGATTCAGTCCATACATACCTAATAAAACACTCCTCTACCCTTCACATGCTGAAGTAAATAACACAGTAACCTTTGACCCTTCTCCCCCCGAGATGAAAACTCGTTATGTACTATTGCAGGTATTTCATTCTGAAGGAATTGAGAGAAGCCTGAACAATCCAGACTTTTTCCAAGCGTGATTCCTACCTCTTATTGCACAGATGCAGTTTACCTTTTGCTAGCAAAATAAATAAATAAAGCCACACACTATAAAATACTTATAGAAAATAATCCCCGAAGGGGAGAACTGTGTATGCAAGTTGGTTGCTTAGACGAGGAGCGCAAATTGCCTCTGTTGGAATGGGAGTTACCTCTGTGGCAGCTTCAGAAGCCAATATAGTAATAACACTTTGTGCTTGCACAAAAGAGCGCCTTTCATTAGGCAGTCTCCAGACCTTGAGAAACCTCATCTAACAAAATGTCCCACCAACCTTATGAGGTAAGTAAGTAGCAATATTAAATGCATTTTTAGTACTAATTGGAGCTCCGTGTTTTTGTTCCTGTAATTTGTGATTTTTCTCCTCATCCCACATTGGAAAGAGAAGTCAACATTTTAAAATTGTCTGCGAGAAAGGTTACGAGAAAAAGTTGTTCTGGAAATGTCCTTCTGACACATTTAATTGGCCGCTTTTACTTTTGTCTGTCTTTACACAATACAATTAGATAAAACACGAACAATCAAAACAGCTGGATTAAAATATTTTTTTTTCTTTTTGAAAAAAGATAGTGTTCTTACAATGTTGAAACAAAATATATTGCCATTATAAAAATATTTCCTCCTTACAAATCTACAGATGTAATAAGTTGTGATAAAACATTTTGATTCCAAGTTGCCCTATATCTATATCTATACCTATACCTATGTAGCCTGTATCTATATGGCAACATATGCGTCTGGCACACACTTTTCAAGAGGATGACTGCTGGGTTATGGGTAACCGCCTTCCTGCAGCAGTGTGGTCATAGCACCATGAAGCCCGCTGGCAACTCCACACTGACTTTGTTGGGTTTAGGTTATGTCATTTGGGGAAAACTGACTAACATTTGAATCTTACCGAGCACATTTGCCATGCCCTTCTCTCACTCCTCTTCAGCCCATCTTCTGGGCCACATTGGGCACCCAAAAAGTAGGGGTTAATAGACAAAACATAGAAGTATACTCCGACTCAGCAACATTTTACTGTGCGCTGTGGTTTTTGCCATAGGATAAAACCTGAAGGGTAATGAAAGTTACTCGTATCTGTCAGATCTACATCAGGGCAAAAGCTTCCTTTGAAGGATATTTCCTTTGCCTGTTGATTTCATTTAGTTAAGCTGTCTTGTGTATTTTTTATTTTTTTTCTGTGCCAGTCTTTCAACACCATTTGTTTAATAACCTGTCAGTGCCATGTCATTAGACCTCTGCTCGTTTGTTCATCTGGCATACGTGATCCATAGATATTTAAGTGTACAGTATGAGAAAAGAGAACAGTTATCACATGTTCCCTGGGAAGGGGACACATGGTTCTTTTTAAGGACAGCACTGTTTTGTCAGTGCCTGCTAGGTAACTGCAGAAAGGTAATCAAACATTTTAATATTTTATACTTTTTAGACATATTTCTCATATCAATTGGATTTTTATTGCTGGTGCTCTGATTTTTTTTCCAGTTGTCATTCATCTAATTCACAGCAGTGGCCACCCAAATTGCTGTAGTCAATATGAGAGCCAAAAAGCAACATTGTGCTTTTGTCTTCATTCTAAATATCATTCAACCCTGAGAATATTGCCTCTGCAGGTGCAGACATGAGTAGGAATACCAACAGAAATTAAATGACATTTTACCACTTTTGAGATTGGATGCGATTTCTTTTTAAGAGATGATTGCATTTTCTACACATATTTCATCAACTGGCATCTCTGTTGCTTCCTGATCCAACTTCCCCTGAAGTCAATGATAATTTTTCAGAGACTTCATACAAAGCTGGATTAGGCTCAATATGATTGATAGAAAGATATTCATGAAATACAATAAATTTAACAGTTATGTTGACAATCATATTGCCTCAGTAGATCTTAGATGGTTAAGGAAATAATAGGTATCTAAATAGAAGAAAGCACTGATCCTTCTATTGTAGTAGCCTGCTCCTGGCAATGAGCATTAGATCCAGAAGGAGATGTATTCAGGATTCTGCCTGTTGAGCAGGAGTGAAGCTATTTACTCCTTGACTCTTACAAGTCTGTGCATATGCAACCTATCGACAAAAGAGGGTGAATGTTTCTGTTCTCACTACAATTTTCAGTCACTGTTTTTAGTAAAGATCACAGAACAGTCAGAATTATCACTCTAAGAGTAATTGAATGTGGTGAGATGAACAGACGGAGTAGAGTGCATGTACAGAGGAACTGTCTTTCATTCACTTGTAAATTTTCTGTATTCTGGATGTGCTGCCTACTATAGGAGAAGATCAGGTTTGAGACCATCCAAGGAACCTGAAGGTGCCTAAGTCTATGGGACCTGATGAGATTCATCTGCAGGTCCTGAGGGAGCTGGTGGATGAAGTTGCCAAGCCACTATCCATCAGATTTGAGAAGTCATGGCAGTACGGTGAAGTTTTTTGCTGACTGGAAAAGGGGAAACATAACCCCCATTTTCAAAAAGGGGAAAAAGAAAGACCCAGGGAACTACAGGCCGGTCAGTCTCACCTCTGTGCCCAGCAACATCATGGAGCAGATTCTCCTGGAAACCCTACTGAGGCACGTGGAAAATAAGGAGGTGATTGGTGACAGCCAGCCTGGCTTCACCAAAGGCAAGTGGAGTCTGACAAATTTGGTGGCCTTATACAATGGGGTTACAGCATTGGTGGATAAGGGAAGAGCAACTGACATCATCTACCTGAACTTGTGCAAAGCATTTGACACTGTTCTGCATGACATCCTTGTCTCTAAATTGGAGACATGGATTTGATAGGTGGACCACTCAATGGATAAGGAACTGGCTGGATGGCCACACTCAAAGAGTTGTGGTCAACGGCTCAATGTCCAAGTGGTAACCAGTGATGAGTGGCATTAAAAACACCACTAAAAACTACCTCAGGATAGGTAATAGGACTGGCGCTGTTCAACATCTTTGTTGGTGATACGGACAGTGGGACTGAGCGCACCCTCAGCAAATTTGCCAACGACACCAAATTGTGTGGCGCGGTCGATACACTGGAAGGAAGGGATGCCATCCAGAGGGATCTGGACAGGCTTCAGAGGGGGGCCCATGAGAAACTCATGAAGTTCAACCAGGCCAAGTGCAAGGTCCTGCACCTGGGTCACAGCAATCCCACGCGCAAATACAGGCTGGGAAGAGAATGGATTGAGAGCAGCCCTGAGGAGAAGAACTTGGGGGTATTGGTGGATGAGAAGCTCAACATGAGCTGACAGCCCAGAAAGCCCCTGGTATCCTGGGCTGCAACAAAAGAAGTGTGGCCAGCAGGACGAGGGAGGTGATTCTGCCCCTCTGCTCTGCTCTGCTCTGGTGAGACCCCACCTGGAGCACTGTGTCCAGCTCTGCAGATCCCAATGTAAGAAGGACATGGACCTGTTCAAGTGAGTCCACTGGAGGGCCACGAAGATGATCAGAGGGATGAAACACCTCTGCTATGAAGACAGGCTGAGAGAGCTGGGGGGACTTGGGTCTTTTTAGTCTTGAGAAGAGAAGACTGAGGGGGGATCTGATCAATGCTTATAAATACTGAAAAGGAGGGTGTCAAGAGGATGGGGCTGGTCTTTTTTCAGTGGTCCCCAGGGGTAGGACAAGAGGAAATGGGCCCAAATTTGAACATAAGAAGTTCCACGTAAACAGGAGGAGGAACTTCTTTGAGGGTGGCAGAGCACTGGAATAGGCTGTCCAGAGAGGTGGTGGAGTCTCCTTCTCTGGAGACATTCAAAACCTGCCTGGACAAGTTCCTGTGCAACCTGCTCTGGATGGACCTGCTTTGGCAGGGGAATTGGACTAGATGATCTCCAGAGGTCACTTCCAACCCCATATCATTCTGTGATTCTGTGATTCTGTGACTGAGGGGTGGTGAGACACTGGCCCAGGTTGCCCAGAGAAGCTGTGGCTGCCCCGTCCCTGGAGGGGATCAAGGCCAGGTTGGATGGGGCTTTGAGCAACCTGGTCTGGTGGGAGGTGTCCCTGCCTAGGGCAGGGGGGTGGAACAAGATGGTCTTTAAACTCCCTTCCAACTCTAACCATTCTATAGTATGATTCTATGATATGATATGATATGATATGATATGAAATGAATAAAGATGGCAAGTTATATTTCATTTTAAGAAGGGAAAGATCACCTGCGATGTAACAAGAACCTTTCAATCCACAGTATCATTCACTCCAACTCTTGCAAAACTCTGAATACCTTTAAAGCTTAGGTGTTTTACCACACAAGACACAAACCCATAGGCAAAACTCAAGAGAATAGAAAAAGGCCTGCAGAAATAACACCAAACTACTCATTTTCAAATTACATGTTCAGTTTCTAGGAAATAGTTGACCAGATACAAAAGTGAATTTATGGGAAAGCAAGGAGAGGACTCAGTGATGGTCATGTTACCAAAAAAGAGAATATTTTTGCATATTAGTTGTAAAATATTTCTATGAAATTTCAAGTAACCTACTTAATTAACTAGTAGCTGAATTCAGTTCAAATATTAACTTTTTGTCCAAAGAACTCAAGTTCTTTGAGTTCAAATCAATAATTTACATGAAAATCTTGTTTAGTGGAGCTAGAGTTTTTCACCAACAGCTATTTTGAAGAATATCCTTGCAAATAACTGGTAAGCATCTACCTTGCCTGGTGAGGATGTTTGATGTCAAAAAGCTATTATTTTATTATGCAGGGACCAGACTTACTGGATTTGGGAAATTCCAGGTTTGAGGGGTTTTTGTTTGTTTGTTTGGTGCTTTTTTTTTTTTTTAATCTGAACATGAACAGCTTCAAAACCTTAAAATTTCTGGTGTTAAAATATTGTAGAAAATACGTATTTTTGATCAAGCAAACCATTCACTTCAACAGAATTGCATTATAACTGAGTTCACAGTTACATAAAGCTGTCTCAAAACAATGCAAACAACAAAAAACTCTATTTCAAAATGATTGCAGTTGAGACATTCTGTTTCTGTAAAAATTTATTTCAAAATTTTTTAGAGAGATAATTTAATTTATATCACCACATGAGTGCATAACATTCTTAGGCTCAACAAATTTTGTATTCCTGGAGAATAATATGCCACTGATTTTCTTTTAAACCAGCTGCTCATTTAAGCGTTAGTCTTGGGGATATGAATTCATAGAATAGTACAGCGTGGTGGTAAAACAAATTTTATGTCATCCCTAAAGGAAAAAAAAACCATAGGGAACATGGACACATAAAATAATAAAAAACCTTAGTCAGTCTTACAGAGCAAAGTAGAGGGCAAAATCCCCAGCAGATGTTAAAATCAGTGTGGCTAACCTCAATCCAATTAGACTATGGTGATTTACACAAGCTGAGGTTGAGGAGGTAAGTGCTTGAGGTACAGATGTGAACTACATAAGCTACTCCAACCTTTAAGGACACCTCTGTCTTCAAATCAGTGATGTGTTACTTAGGCACTTTCATTATATTCATATTTATCTCTTGCCATTTACGTGAGTCAGGTTGTCATGACAGGTGTTCTTCACTTATGTAGCTGATATCACTAGGTTCTGGAGTTTTTTACACAAGTCTCTTTTTCCCCATATCTACTGGGACTTTTCAGTGCCTTTCCAGATTTAAGTCGCACTGGGAAATGTGTTGTCTTCAAACCTGTGTCGCGTATTCCAAAGGCCATAGCTAAGCGGAAGTTTTCAGATTTATGCATTAGAATTCTTCTGCTTTTGCACTTGTTGCACTGAATATTTGTGAAATGTTGTATTGATTTTAATAATTCTAATGTGGCTATTTTGAGAATCTTTCTCATCTCTCTTACCTTAGCTGACCAGTTAAATGACTGAGTTAGGCACATCTCTCTTTTAGTTTGTCCAATCAAAACGTGCTTCTGCATTTACCATATTTTAAATTGGCTTTCTGTGCTCTGATTTCTAACCAATGGAACATCCTCTCAAGGGCAAGCGAGCCTGAAAATCTGATTGCTGCTTGCACATTTCCAGCCCTTCCTGTCTGCAGTGCTGCCTCCTGCTACCGAAGCTTCGCCGTTGGCTCAGCTCTATCGAGTAGATTGGAATTTACTTTGTGTAGCTTACTGTCGATAAACTTAGCTATATAAAAACAGGAAAGGTGATATTCACTATTACTGTATGAGTACCTGCTGCGGTAGGAGGCTGTCTGGCAATCACAGTGAAACCTTTTGAATCTTTTTTTAAAGAGAAGGTGCTATTTCAAATATAAACAGCTGCTGCAATTACAGAAGGCAGAATTCGGTTTGCAAGAGCTGTCGAGCTTTGGAGCACAAGCCAATTACCAGCAGGAGTCACAAATTGTTCTGCCTGGAACAATTATCTGAACTATATGGGAGGTAACAGGGATTTCCATCCTAAAACGTTTTAAATTCTTTCAGTTTTGAGGGAAGCAGTTTCTGACCTCGCAATTGCAGCCGTTCCAAGGCACGCACTTAGCCAGAGCTGTACAGCTACGGACCGCAGCCCACAGTCACTGGAAAAATAATCAACCAGTGCTGGTGCTACACATCCCACAGAAACCTGGAATAAATTCTGTACCACGTGAAGATTGCTCAGGGGCTATCTCCCTTCGGCTCCACAGTTTCCAATTAAGCAACTTCTCTTTGCATGTCGTGGTGGTACTGGCCTCTTGTCCTGGATCCAAACTGTGGTCTTGAATTCAGCCTTTGCTTTATTTCTTGTGTTCCTATAGTAAAACATGGGTGGTTTTTACGTTATTTTCCTCATGCACTGAAATAGATCAAACACCAACAGACAGGATGGCAGACCTGAGCCAGAGGCTAGGTATGTTCAGAGCCCCAGAACCCCCTTTTCCTGGTTCCTGTCCTCCAGGATATGGAACGAGAAGTGTTGGTGTTATTTCTTTACAAGGCAGAGAATTCTGTATGGGTTAGTACTGTACGGGGGCCACCTGCCTACGAGGAAAAGGGTTCATTTGTGTCACAAGCCACATGACTATTAGTGGAAACTCATTTTCTGGCAGGCCATGGAGGAGCACACCTGCCAGGGTGGACAGGGAGGTCTTTGCCAAGACATTTATGCACATCTATAGATACCCTTGCCCAGACTCCTCTGCTTCCCTGGGCCTTTATAATGCACTTCTTCATGTCTGGCATCCAGCCTCACCTCCTGAACAGCGACTACAGGGTCCTTGTGTTTTTGCTGTCCCAACCAAACCTGCAAGGCTTAATTTGACAAACCTGTGGCATGGCTTCTTCTGTAACTGCCCTATGGAGCCTAATATCAATGGTAGTAATGCACTTCTTGCTGTTTGAAAAATGCAAGTGGTGGCAGTCACCACAGGGTAATTGAAAGCAAAGTACATCAAATACTGGCGCAGTTCAGAAGAATCAGTTTAGGGAGGGCCGTAGAGCCATACATTGGGACTGCACAATTCAACACTTTGACTACAGAGATCTGTTTCAGAGATTTTCAATTATTTTCTTTTCTTAGTGAATTTATGACCTTTGAAAAGCTCCATGCTGGTGGTCACAGAGATGGAAATCCTTTATTCACAAAACAAGTAGCGGCAGTATCAGCTTTCTAACACTAATGTGCCTCAAGTGCAACTCTGTCCTAAAGAAATCATTGCAGCCTTTGCCTTCTTTCATGACTTTGCTGGGAGATTAGCAGGCGTGCTGATAAGAGCCAGACAAGTGTTTTCTTTTCCTTAGGTGAATACATATTCAGTGTGAGTAAGATGAAGATCATCACACGCATCCATGCAGTAGGCTACGGCCATCATATGATGGAAATTTCTAGCTGATATGGACCTGAACAAAATTTAAACAGTAACTTACACCTGAAAGGGCTGCCCTTGGTAGTGCTAGAAATCTCCTATAAGTACCCCGAGACAGAGGTGAAGCTTGTGACTCCAAGAAGGAGTTGAGCCCTGTTCTAAAGGCAGAGCTAGAATTAAGAACAGTAACAAAGATGAAAAAAAGAGGAAATGTGACATATCAAATACTTATTACATCTTAACATTTCCGTTAATGAGACTTCCAGTGGGGGGAAAAAAAAAAAAAAAAGTATGTTTACAACAGGGAATCTGTAAAGAATTTGAAATTCACTATGTGTGTCATCTTTACCTAGGTGTTGTGACAGCATCTATAATACATAGTATATGGGACATTCTCTAAAGAAAAAAAAAATCAAATGCACATGGAGCAATAAGTAGGACTTTAGATAGTGTGTGCATCTGTCTATATACCTGTATATATACGAAAAGATCCAGTGTGCTTAGTTCAACCAAGAAGTTACTATTCAGAACCTCCTGAGAGAAATTAGTTACCTCCCACTGTGATAAATGAATGTGGACGCAGGGAGGTGCTTCTGTACCTGGTGGCACTAACAGCAGCCTTTCCTTTGTACCGTTTTTTCTCTGAACTCTCTGCGTGCATAAACACCCACAGTACAGCCGAACATCTAGGTCACCTTTAAATCTTTAAACAATGAGACTCCCTAAACAGGAACAGTTACCAAGCTCTGAAAGCAAAAATTGTTCAGTCCAATCTCGCCCCAGGAAGTGCCTGCAGTTTATAGCAGCAGACACTCCCTGCCCTGTTTTTCGGGCAGTTTGGTTGATGCCATTCTTGTTTGATTTTCAAACAGACTTTAAACATGGTGCATAGGTTATTATGGTGGCCCAGAGGTCCTCAACTCAAAACTCTTAGGTTACCATGTAGCTTTTCTAAGAGGACCCTCGGAAATTTATAACGGAAGATTACAACACGATCATTTATTTTTTTTTTTCTCCATATAGATCCTGCAAGTTGAATTTTCAAGCTTAAGAAAAATGAAATGAAATGAAATGAAATGAAATGAAATGAAATGAAATGAAATGAAATGCAATGCAAGAGAGTTAGTCCCTTGGGAAGCTATATGAAATGTGTTATTCTGTTGTGTTGTTATATGGATGAAAGTTTGCCCACTCTAAAAAAAATAGTCATGTGAAAACTCATAAAAATATGTAATTTTAACCACCTGTGCAAATCTTAATAGAACTTTGGACCCACTGTGCACAGTAAAAATAATTTACAGTCAACAGTGGCACTGTTGACCTTGACCCAGATGCTGGTCATATTTAAATAGTGATCTTTCTAATTATCTCTCCATACATATGGATTTCGGTTTTCCTCTGACTACAGGCTGCATCCCTACCTGACCATTATTATGTGCTGATTCCACCCCTCCTTATCCCCTGGATGGGATGAGAAATGTGTAATTGAAAAATAATGACAGCAGTACTGTGTGAAAAACCCCAATACAAGCTGAGAAGCGGGGTCAGATGTAGCCGACTGCTTAATGAACATGCTGCAAAACACGCCCACACACACATGAAGCAGAATTTCCCTCTTTCACTTCTTTTTTTCCAAAGTGAGTCATCATGGGGCTAAGAGTCTCTTCTCCTGCTGGTCTGATCCGGGGGAGAGGAGCCAGGACAACTTTCTACAGTGGCACTTTCCAGATGCAGGACCTGCAGGGCTGTAGACAGCTGAGCATAATTTAAGGAGCCCCAAGGCTTTTCTAAATTGCACTGGAGACCGAAGAAAAACAAATATGATTTATAGCCACCTTGGTTTCTCCTCCTTTCATCAGCCATGCCATGCTCATACTGGCTTCAGTTTAAGCATCTAAATTAGTTCTTTTTATACTTTATTCATGGAATTCATTATAGGTATAAAAGGTGATGCCTTCATGAGGTCCTTTTGGCCTTGTAAATCTCCACAAGAAGGATAAAACTGTGTTATGCAAGTTTTATGATATTACCAAGCCATTTCTCAAAGCTGCAGCTGATTGTTACTGCATTCTTTGTAATGGATCTGCACCAACGACAACCACGTGCTCTCTGTTTTGAATGACCAGCTTTTTAAATCATTACAGTCATTAAGATTCTTAGAGGCTTTGTAAAGAAAAAGGATTGCAGTAATAAGAATAATGTATAATATAGATTCTTTATATATCAGAATTGAGGTTTAATTAGCTGAAATTGTGTGACATGGTGCTAAATGGGGGATGTCACAATATACCCTGTGAGAATTTAGTGCAAGATCAACATTCATTACAGGCAAATTGATGCTGTTAAACTAGGTGGCTCTTCCTAGCCTGTGATACCCCAAAATAACTCGATGGATACATCTATAGGGTTACTGTAAAGATAGAAAAGTGATATATATTCTGTGAGTTAAAAAAGAAGTGAGAACTAATGCTAAGCAAATAAGAATCTCAAGAGTCTGCTAAATATGTTATTTTAGTCCAGTTTTTCATTTACTCCTCTTTCTCTGGTCGTGTGTTCTGAGCACTTACTGATGTAAATAGCTTTCTTGGTGGTTATATTTCCTTGCTGCAGTCCACAGGTTAAAGCTCGTCTTAGAAGAGACCATGGAGCATATCGAACTGGAAAAGGACCTATTTCTGCTCCCACTGAAACTGGCTGACTTCAGCAGGAGTGGAAGTAAGTCGTGCTGTGGCTGCAGGAGAGCAGACACCCTTCACTTATAACAGCAGATATAATGTCCAGTGGGGTAAAGCTCCACTGGCAAAAGTCTGTGGAATATCTGCAGGTTCTGGTGACTGCAGCCTACTTCATCCTCTTGTTAGCCAATTTAACAACTATACTTTTTGCCTAAGAAGGAGAAGAATCTCCTTCTTTGTACTGAGAGCAACCAGTCTGCAAGTAAATTGCACTTCGATCCCAAACCAAATTTTCTAAAGACCTTTTCAGTGGTGAAGACTTTTTCAGCTTGGCCGACTGTTGGGTTTATCTCCCGTTTAAATTCCTGTCTAGTCTAAATCATTGTGTAGTGATTATCACTTAAGTGATCATCTTAGTCATACCATTACATATTAAAATAACTTTACCTAAAAGACCAAGGTAATGTGAAATGCTAAATCTTTCGCATGTCTAGGCATTAAGAAGAACAAATGAAACCATAGGTTTGCAAAAGTCTTACCAAGTAACACAATGGCATTTCTTTCAGCAAGAGGGAATCCATGATGTTGTAAGGAAGTTGAGTCTTACTCTCCCAGTCACTTCAGCAGTGTGAAAGGGTTATACGATTTCCCAAATACTACTGATTCTTTTTTTACAAATTGCTTGATGATGGCGGGATGTAGCTCATTCTGTGCTGTATTTTTCAAGCACTCTGGCAAAGACAAATGTCACAGAAAAATTATGTATTGTGTATGAGTGGATCAGAGTATTTGTTACCACAGACTTGAGGAGGTCCCTTTGGGATAACTGCAGTGCCCCGAATTGCCAGCTAGGCCCTGAAGGACATCTCTATGACAGAGACAATTAATGTACAACACAATCATTAGCCTCATACAATCAATACTTCTCAGAAAACTATGAAATATACTCTGCTTAAAATTATATAAATTCATCCAAATAATTACTACTTCTACCAGCAACCCATTTCTTGCGATTTGTCTGAATGGTCTCTGAACCTGGTCATTGCCTCATCCGTTTTGAGGACTTTTGGCCTTGTGAAATAATAACATGTCACATTCAGGGACAGAATGTCCTGTGAAAACCAGCTGGTCCATTCACTTATCTCTCAATCCGTATTATTATACATTATTCATATGTTTTCAGTGTGCTGAGAGCACTTCCCGGTAAAGGCCTCTTTGTTAGCTCACACCGTTTTAATGAAAGTCTAAATGTGTTGACTTCATGAGCTTTGGTTCTTATTTATATCAGTGTCTCGGGCTCATAATTTACTCTCTGCTAGAGTTTAATTTTCTCGTCCTAGCTGGAGACAACAAAAACAAGGAAAGAAGCTGTTCTTAACACTATTGTAATGAAATCAAGTCATTGACCTCTGTGGAAGCACATCTTCTGGCAAAGGACAGAAGATCTTAATTCTTCAAACTTTGGACATCTCCTTCATTTTTTGTGTAGTGTTTTCATGGTTCTCAGGACACAAGTTATATGGGTCTGAACTTTATGAATTAAATTAAGACTTAAATATGCAAAAAGGACATTTGTGTAAAAAAA
Source organism: Limosa lapponica baueri (assembly GCA_002844005.1). Taxonomy (NCBI): domain Eukaryota; kingdom Metazoa; phylum Chordata; class Aves; order Charadriiformes; family Scolopacidae; genus Limosa; species Limosa lapponica. Next base: position 250,942 of record KZ505814.1, read on the forward strand.
AGCATGGAAGACTGTGATAGAAAAAAAAGTATGAAGAATGTGCTCCAGAGTTTGAGTAGTGCAACCGGAGGAGAACTCAATGAAACAAGCAAGAGCAGTATCATCGTTTGTGCTGAATAGTGACAGCAGGACTTTATATGCTTGTATTTTGGGATACTGGACAGAAAGAAGCCTGTGACCCCAGTAGCTACACTGTGCTTTTTTCTTTGCCTTTGTTCCACATTTACCTTTTTATTGAGAGTCTATTTACAGAGAGCGTCTGCAGCAGAGCTATGCTCTCGTGCAAGAAGGTGGTATGTCATGCTGTGGTTCCTTTTTGGACCAAGATCTTCCCCTGTAGAGAGGAATGTTGATTGTTCTTGCATGTCGTAGATGGCAGGGAAAGGAACTGACGGGGTTGCTCACTCTCCTGGGGAAAAGGATGTTTTATTTTACCTATTCAGAAGCAAGAAATTATTGGGGCCCAGGTGATAAATATCCCTTGCTTTATTTCTCCCTCCCTTTAAACAGACAAAAAATCTTTTCAGTTATGTCTTCCCAGTTAAACCTTACAAACAGATTTGGATTTTTGGGGGATTGGAATGACTCATAAATCCTTGAAAAGAGCCTCCAAAGAAGCAGAAGTATTTCTTTCTTTAGAAGAAAGAAATTTAAAAGAAGTACCATTCCATATAACTGATACTATTTCAGCAATTCCGAAGTAAGATGTACTGGGTGGTACTGGCTTGGAGAAGTGGCTCCATTCTGTAAATAGATCTAGGGCTGTAAGTCAGTGAAGCAATTTGAAGGCACTGGATCTCGTGAATTTCATGATTGAATCTTAGTGTAGAATAACAGGGATTCTCTTAAATGAAGGCATGGAATGAAAGTTAAAAGTAAAAAGGACACAAGAAATAAAAGATTAAAGATGATGTTTGGCTGCCAAGACTTCTCTTGGCAGCAGAAGAAAATAAAGTATATAGCCTTTTGCTTTCTTCCTCAGCCCACAAAAGCCTTACAGCCAAAACATTGCATCTAATCCTGGTTTCTGTTCTGGTAAATATGTTTCACTAACCTATTATATTACTGATTAATAATTAGTAAGTTGATTTTAGAGGCTCTTTCAGGTTAATTACTTTCTTAAAAATAATGACAAATTTTAATCTAGTTGGAAGTCAATAATTATTTTTGGTATTTAAAATATACACAGCACAAGTAAATGTGCTGAAAACCCCCTATCTTCATCATAGTTTAATTAAGCTACTGAGAAGTAGCTAGTTGCTATAATCCCTCTTTTAAAGGAATATTCTTTATTTATTAAATTAGCTTTTCTCCAGTTTTGAATTTACTGATACTAATCAGGTAATTCCTTTCATTCCCTTATTAGGATTTTTTTTTACTGAAACATTAATGTCCTAAAACATTCTCATGTAATTTTAATCCTCCAATCTGAAATCCCAGCTCTGTGCAAGATAACAAAAAAGGTCTCATGTATTTTAGTAGGATCAAGATTTCATTCTAGCACAGAAAATAACAGCCTTCGTAACTGAACCCGTAAGGAAAGTATTCATATTTGCAAAAACCAGTCTGTCTAATCTCTGTGATTTTTAAGTGCAGCCCTGTCTGAATGCACAGCATTGTTAATGGAAACTGGTGGTTTACTCTTCTTTCTGGGTTCAGTATGAGCACACAGCATCAGGGATTCAAGCAAAACCTCCTGCACCAGCCATCAAGGGAGTTATGACAGCAGTGGCTGCGTTATTAATGGAAAGGAGTAGGTCCCTGCCTGCTTTCATTTGGGTTTGGTGGCTTTCCTTTCTCGAAGAACAAGGTTTGTGCCAAAGGAGGGCTGGGGGTTCCCAGAGCCCAGACAGAGGAGGCAGCGGAGAGGAACGCACAGGGAAGTTACAGACATCAGAGCTTTACGGAAGTCAAGCTGCTCCGTTGCATCAGTGCAGAAGACAGAGCAACTGAAGAGGTGCAAACAATACCCTGAACGTAGACCATTTACTGTGTTTATGCATTAGTCTGAGCGTGTTGGGCCTTTGGGGAAAGGATAAACCATAGTCAGTTTTGAAGAAGGTGCTTTGGCATCACTTTAGTCAACTCCTGGCACGTGCCCCCACTTGGAGATACTTGCAGGATCCAACCTGGCTGGATCTGCTGAAATAGAGGTAGCTGGTACCCGTGTGACTGCAGCACCAGCTGTGGTCCGGAATAAGGTTAATGACAGATTTCTGTTTTGGTCATGAGCTTGAGACCTGACAGCGAGGAAGGGAAGAGGAGAGGGGTTGGACATGACCCTTGCAGTGAGTTCCCTAAACGATACCCAAAAGCTTTTAAACAAACAAAAAAAACAGTCCCAGTTTTAGTAGACTATAAAGCAGCTTAATTAACTTTTTAAATACAGAAAACTGACATGGAGTAGTAATAGAAAGGGATTGTAAATGAGTTTCTCCTTGTCCACTAAGTCCTTGCAGGCAGACCATTGTCTCGTCCAGCTCAGTGGCTGTCTGAAATGCAGCGAACTCTGCACAACACCTCTCGACACCTTTTTGCAGTGCCTTGGCCCCAGTGGTGTCACCAGTTCCTGATCCTCTGAGCAACACCACGGCTGCTTTTAGATCTGCAGGCTCTCTTCTCCCGGATGCCCTTCTTGTTGCCCTTCTCCCTCCTAACTCTAATTTCCTAAAAAATCTCCTCTCTGTGTCTGTGCAATTCCTACCAAAGAACATTTCCCTCATCCTCCAGAGGGTTATATATGATCTTCAACTCCCTTTTTAAGGAGCATAGTGCCTACACTAAAAAAAACAAAGAAAGGGTGCATTCTGTCATCTGGTTCCTCTTGCTAAAATTCTCAAAAAGGAAAATGGTCCTCCTACTTCTGTTGCCATGACAATGACCATTTTTACAGAAAGCCACATTGTGGTTAAGAAACATTTTATCTAGCAGTTCAAACAAAGCATCAGCATCATAACAATTACCTTACTGAATCAAACTAACAGGCTGACAGTCCCAATATCCCTTTTCTGACAGTGACTAGTACCAGATGCTTCAGAGAGAGATGACAAAAAAACTAGTTTTAAACAATTAGGGAATAAACTGTCCATAGAGGAAGTTTCTAACTGCTTTTAGTTAGAGATTAGCTCATGGCATGAGTCAAGGGCTTACATTTTTTTCTGATTACATAGCCATCCTATGCAATGTAGCTGCACACATTCTCACTGGGCATATAAATGCTCAATTATCTTTAATCATCTTCTAAAATCTTATTTCCAAAGTTGCCTGTGGCGGTGAGTTAGAGTCAATAGTTTTACATTGTTTGAAAAGGTTGGCTTTTTTTTAAAAATCAGTTTCTCATAGACCAACTTCTTTTTTAAATAGACCTCTATTTTACATTATCAGGAAGAGCAAACAGAATCCACTACAATCCCTTGTTATTTGGGATGTCTCTACCATGTCTCACCTTACTTGCTTTTCTCACAAACTAAACAGACCATGCATTTTTACATTCATCTTCTCCATATGTTGGTCCCTGTCTGTATAAACTCCGACCATCTCCTCCGAGTGCAGCTTTGTGTTGTCTCTTTGGAATGAGAAGTGAACGTGATCTGAAGTCTAGGCTTGGGTGTACTGAGCATCATCATAATGACATCACACCAGCTTCAGAATATATTTCTAATTTATCTACATAGAAGAAGGTCAGGGAGGTGAGGGTGTGGAAAATATGCAAGGAGTGAAGAGGTAAGAAGTACAAAGGCAAAAAGGAAATAAAAATGCCAACAATTGCACCAGAACACTATGTTTTTAAAAAAAGTGGAGGAAGAAAGTCCCATACCTGGCTTATCAAAAGAGAATAGCACTAAATCAAGCAAGAGAAATCCACTGATTAAATCCACGCTCAGGAACGAGTTAGATCACACAGACAGCGACTGGGGAGCAGCGAAGATCATCGAACAGACCTTGACAGTAAACTTGAGGGAGTTTTGCCCCTTTTGGGACCCTGCAAATCTAATGGTGTCTTTTGCCAGCAGCTGGCCTACTTATTTGAAGGACTAAGTGTATTTGTTTCTTTTCTGAGTTCAAGACTAGATCATTAAGGCAGTAGGAAGAACAAATTTGGGGGCACTTGAGACAAAATAATGAAATACTTCTTGCCAGAGAGTTATCCCAAGTTTCCACTTCATAAAAAGATAAGATGCAATAATGATTTTCCCCCCTTCTAATAGAAATTGCTGTCACAGTATTAATTATCATCTTGTACATGAAACAACAGTGTTTGAAATAAAAAGAAAGGAAATAAAAAGGCTTTGAATCAAGAATATTACTCACATGTCAGCTGTAATTCCTTTTCACACGGAGAACAGTAAAATTTCAAATGAAGCCTGAACTCAAAATTCAGTGAATATAAGACGGTTAAAAACTAAGAAGTGAAAAGATACTGTGGGCTTGATATTTAGATCATGACATCAATGGAATTTTATGTATTTACGCAGCTGAGTTATGGAGTATTCCCTTTTTTCAGATCTTTGAAGATGTACATTCTTGGAAAATATGAATGCATTAAATTATAAATCAAATAAAAAAAAATACATATGATTAAGTTAAATACACAAGCATACAACAAAACCACAAAATCTATTTGTTTCAGGAATTTAAGTAAGTCCATATTTCTTTTGCCTGTATTAACTTAAAACAAATATTAAAGACCAAATGTCTGGGCAGCAGTGCATTCTGGAAGAGACCACTACAAAATACATATGTCAGGAAATTTATGGTAAGGTTGTTAGTATTTACCCTAAAAAATTAAGCTTGGATGGGTGAGATGAGAAAGTAAAAATGACTGGTAAGGAGAAAAGAATATGATGACTACTGTGTCCATTTGAAAGAGTGCAAAAGTTTGTGAAAAGGATATTAAATGCTTGGTCAACAACCAAGCCCAGAGCCATGCCCAAAAATACATCCATAGACATGTCTCTTGAGTCCTAATTCCACATCTTAGCGGGGAAGAATATACCTTTCCTGCTCAGAGAGGGGATCTTGGGAAAGGGAAGATAAACGGCATTTGAACCCCTTTTTCTGTTCATTTCATAAAGGTAATTACAAGCTGGTCCAAACCAAGCTGTCTCTGCCTGCTACTGTTAGTGTTACCCAAATTACAGGAGGCTAAAGTTCAGAAAAATGGGCAGGGTTCTATTTTTACCAAAAATGATATGTTACTGATATGTCTGCCAAAAAGCCAAAATTATCTCTTCAGTTTGCTAAAGAATAATCTCCAGAAAATGTCTAATACACTTAGGTATTTAAAAGGAATCAAATTAAATGGGGGTGGAGGGCGAGGGGAGCAGATAATTTTCACGGAGGTTGGTTTGAATGGGAAAAATGGACCCGTAAGTGATCTTGCTGAAATCTAATTCTTATTAGAGACCCAATCTCCAACCTCATTGCACAGTGCTTGAAGGGGGTGACGTATTAGCAAAGCCATGGTGCAGCCTGCATTTAAAATCTTCCATAATTGAGTCTTTATTCATTTCTTTGTAGGATTGCTTGCAATTGCAGTGGGGCCCTTGGTCGTCTGGTGGCAGCCTGCTACGGAGAGATCAAGCGCCCAATTGAATTAAGGCAAATGTGTTCCGGTGAGGGAATTAGGGAGGAGAAATTGAACGTAAAATAGACAGAATATTGTATTAATCGGGGACAGGACTTTTCTGTGGAGGTTGCTGTACGTAGTTCAGATCTACTGACTAACAACATCCAGACTGGGGTGAATACCATAAATTGATGTGGGTGGTGCAATAATTGCAGGCTCAGAACAGCATCCACTGCCAGAGGGGTCTTTGCAGGACAGAGGACCAAAGAGAAGTGAAGTTTAGGATTTACTTGGGGTAGGTTCACGTGACCTTGATGTTATCTGTGGCAGCAAGAACATGGCTGTGAAACCACATGGGTGGCTAAAGCAAAAAGAAATCCAGAATAGAAATTTGTCTTGAAAGCAACATCAGAATAACTTAAATTGTTTTGTTCTGTTTTTGACATATACAGTGAAACTTCAGATTAAGAATCCTCCTCTCTTTTTTACTTAGCCTATTAGGACTAGGACCACTGCACTCTATAATAATACACTCAGTTTCATCAGTGAGCAATGGTAATTGCTCCTACTTGCATGGGAGACCTCCAGGACTACCCCAGGTCATTCTTGAGAAATGCCGTGGTCAATTAAGCACTGTAAGGGTCATTCTTCCTTCAGACTGAACACTAAATTAAAATCCTACTGACACTGTTTTTGGCTGAGACATAAAGCCAGAATCCAAGAGGTACAAAAGCACTTTAATGAAGAGTGAAAGTGTCACTCTAAGCATCTCAATTAAATCTCATTTTCCCATTAAATCTGACCCAAATTCTGCCTATTTAGTAATTACAGTATTTTTCGATACAGTTCTGCTCTGTGTTGTCATTTTACAGGGGCCTTTCACCTTAAAGAGGTAGGTTAGACACCAGTAAAATACAAATTTTAAAAACATTCATTATTATTTCTCTACTAGTGAGAAGAAGATTTGCTGAAATTTGGCTGACATACCTCTAATAGACTTAAATAAATGGATTTAAGTGGGTATCACTTATGCTGCCAAAAATATTCACGTCATAAACATTTTTATTTAATATATTTAATGTAACCTAGAAAATTCTCAGCAACTGAGTAGCCCAACTGACAAGCCTAGTTTATTTCCACCCCTTTCTGTCAGAGATTCTAGTTCCTCTGACACTAACAATTCAGAATAAGAAAAGATTTTGCACTGCTCTGCTGTATGAATCTCCCACCCACAATCACAGGCAGCTGCATAGATGCTAAAGGTATTTCAGGAGTCATTAATTAACAGTCCTAGCTTTACATAATTTGAAATAACATTTAAAACAGAGATGCACTGCAAACCAAATATATCCTCCTCTCTGTGATTTCCATTTTCATTTGAGCATAACAATCAGCTCATAGCAATATGAATACCTGAATCTTACATCTTAGAGATGGAATTCACAAAATTTCCACAAGTATTTTACTGCAAACAGAGCAGTCAGTCCCTTAAGCTAAAATAAAGTCTCTCATGAAAGAAGAAATGAACCAGTCAATTAACGTGTGTGCATAGCAGGATAATTTGGAATGGGAAATGATTATTGCACAGCACAAAATCAAAAAAAATATTATTGTATTAGAACCTTTCTGTTAGCAATGCGATCTCAAACCTGTGATTACAGGGGGAAATTATTTTAGAATGGTCTAGTTTTTATAATATACGTGTATCTCACAGTGGACTGTAAACATGACATGCATAATTAGGGGAAGAGAGGGAAACAAATTGACTAAATAGTGAACCATGCCACAGCTCAGTGGTAGAAGCTGCTCTTAGTCTGCGGTAAAACCTATTTACTGCAGCTACAATACTGTATTCAGCTTCTGTACATTTTGTGCTATAGAGGTAGGCAAACCAAAGGAGTTAAGGCAGAGTTATAAAAGCCAACATGGTGAAGGCAGCAATGGTCTGTAACCGTAACCAAAGAAAACACTATGGGCAATGTTAAACGTGAAATTGTTAACACTTAAGGGGAACTATATTTAACATAGTGAAAAATAGGTGAATAGAGATAATAGATTGAAATTAAGACCAGATAAATGTAGTACTTGCTAAAAAATATTCTGATAGCAGTTACATGATTCTATAGAATAATTTTGCATAAGAAATATCAGAAACCCCATAACTTCGGCTGGTCAAAAAAACCGAGGAAGTGTGTGAAAATAAATGGCTGTACAGAAAGAGTGAAAAATTAGATGTCCTACTATCTCCAGGACCCCTTTTCCCTTTCAATTTCCATGAGCTGAACTCCCTGCAGATGCATCTCTGAAAACACAGAAGGAAATGGATGGTAGTTGAGTTAAAATATTTGTTATATTCTTTTTCCTGCGCTTCTGTTTCTGTCTTTGAGTAAACATACTGAAGGATAATTAAAAATCACTGAAAGCACAGTGACTACTAACACAATCAGACTGAATAGGTCTGACTTGAAGTTATATTAGGCTAAGACAGTAGTTGGGGTTGTGAGGAGCTTGATCTTGACAAGTCCTTCAGGCAGCCTGCTATCTTTGGTAGCTATGCTGATGCTCAGCTCCCCTGGGCTGACTCGTGTTTGCACTGCTGCTCGTGGCTCTTGCACTTCAATTCACTGGGGTCAAATTCAGGGCTGCTGCCTACCTCATATGTCTCCCTAGGGCCTGAAGGGCTCCCCCGAAACCTGCTCCTCTGTCGTGTGGACAAACCACCATCTGCTCTCACAGCCTGTACTGATGCAGACGTGGTGCTCCCCCTGCTAGTGGGAACCCTGAGGGCCAAAGGGTTTGTTTTAGGCTTAGATTTTTGGGAGAGACCAGGTGCAGGAGAAGGTGAAGGCTCTTAAATGATTGCTAATGTCCCAGCAGGCAGAGGTACAGCTGCAGTTTGTCCAGTCGTTTTTTCCTGGAATGATTCTTTTAGGGGGGGAAAGTCAATTGGCAGAAAACATTTGTATGGAAATGACTCCCCTCTGGTGCTTTTTCTTGATGTCTGCTCCTGTATCCTTGAAGATCATTGCCCAATGCCCGAAGAATTCATTAGCTTCTGGATTGTGGCTATTTGTAAGTGGACAGCCATATTGAGATAGCAAAAAATTATCATTATCATGATAAAGTTGTGAAGTCTTAACAGATATTTCCTCTACACTGCCAAGGCAATCATGAAAGTTATCACTAAATATGGATCAAAGTGCCTTCAAAACCTGGGTTCATATATTTACTCTGCTGCTCACTCCTGAAAACTATAACTGTAAACAGAAAAGGGGATTATTTCCTTACAACATAAGGCCTATGAACATTCACTGCCACACATACAGCAAATGCATAGGTTATAATGGACTAACGAAAGTTCTTGTGCTGTCAAAAAAACAGTAATTTTTGCTTTTTAGCTGTCCAGTCTCAGATACTGCAGACACCCTGGCATCAGAGGATAAAGGCTCATGTCATGGGCATGCTCCAAACTTTCTGCTGCTCTTGGTCATTTGCTTGGACAAAACTGAGTAAAGCTCTTCAAGCAAGCACTCATTTCCTGCAAGGCAGCTGTGGAGCCTGCATTCAGATAATTAACTACAAATGGAGGATTTTGTATAATTTCCTGGACTTCATTGCCTTAAATTTCCTCTAATTATTATAACATCCTCTGTGCTTCGTAACTTCTTTGATGTCCTCCAAACAGGAGTCTTCTCTGATGTCACCGTTCTAGCAGGAGTGGGCTGACTAAGTCAGGGCAGCTGGATAACCTGCATATCCCAAGAGGAAGAAACCTGCATATCCCAAGAGGAAGAAACCTGCATATCCAAGAGGAAGAAATAGTCTGGAAAGCCTTTCCCAAAGGCTGTGCTCACAGTCACTTTAACAAATAACTCCTTTGCACAGTCTCATGCCTCTATACACTGCTAGTTTTTGCAATATCCTGACCCAATCACTCCTTTCTGGCGTGTTTCACTTACGTATTGATTCCCTCATATCTTGTCCTAATTGCAGACTCTGAACTAACAGAATTTGTTAGATTGCCCATTTAAAGCTCTGTGGGATACAAAAGCTGTGGCTGCACGTGTCCCTCCTGGCAGGACTGGCAACACTCATTCAACATCTGGTCAAAGAGAATCAAAGTGCAATATGCCCAGAAAAGCATAAACTAGGGAGAGCTACTAATTTGTTACACTCCTTCCTTCAGCAAAGTGGCAAAATGTCTTGCCGTAGTTCTTTGTTAGCCTACAGGGAGGGTATGAGCAGTAGGAAAATCCAAAGCTCACAAGTATTTTAAATACTGCAATGGAAAACGCGACTGCAAAGTAGCCTCAACATTCTCCACCTGAATTCCAAATAATGTCAGGATATGTTTGGTCCCCAAACAGGATAATGACATTTTCTCGAGAAACAACTTTGGTATCATCTGGGGCAGCGTGTAGGACAGCACTCTGTTCCACTAGGAAAACAATTCAACAATATAGACTTAAGATAGGGGTCATTCTTCCCTTAAAAGTAAAAGAGAAAAGCTTTTAAGTTCCTTCTCCTAACCTCCTCCAGAAGATATGAATGAAGAAAGGTTGAGATCTTTAAAGAAATAATGAAGAGATTTGTTTATATCTCCTTCAAGAATGCAAGGAGAAATTATAAATATTCAATAAAAATATTCAATAAAAAATAAAAATTGAGAGGTCCTGTTAGAAACATTTTCCCAGCAAACCATTGAGAATGTGCATGTTCCCAAATTCTTATTTGCATCCCAGCTCACATAAATTTTGCACTCTCATCCTCTACTCCCAGTATCTGAATGACATGTCACAGGTAGCAACGGTAGAGGAACCTCAGTTGTCCACTTGGAAGTGGCCAGGAGAAAATATGACAAGTTAATTTGCTTCTTTCCAGGGCTCTCTGAGATGTCTGTCACTCCCCAAGTATTTTCCTTCAGAATACCTCTAATTAGATCCTGGTAATCATTTCTTTGAGATGTTTTCAGTGAAATCTTAGTCCTCCTTCCTTAACTTTCCCACTGGAAAAATTAAGCCACAGTCAAAGTTTTTTAAAGTCTTCCTCTGGTGATTGATGTAAACAAAACTTTAAAATCTCACTTAGAATCTGCCCAAGGGACTGTTTCACCCAGCACACAACAGGAATACCAAAGAAGTTACACACATGAGCTCTTCTGAAAATTACGAGTAGCAAACTAAAGAAAAATAGTAACAGCACATTTCCTTTTATTTCATTCCAGCAGCAAGGATATAAACTGGCTGCCCAGCTTTAGCCGTGAGCTAAAAAAAGAAAGTTTTATAAAGATCCATTTACAAGATTTTTCCTTACCCCAATGATGAGTTTGACATGGCTCTTCCTTACATCCTAGCACATGGCTGAATGGGGAAGTAATCTTTTCCAAAGCACATTAGTAAAATCTTTTGAAGGTACATAAGCAGTATGACACACAAACCTGTATCTCCCACAGATGATAAGTGGAATAGTTTAAAACCTGACTGGAAACCAGAGGCTGCTACTTTGTAGTTTGTCTTAAAGTTTAATGAAAGCCTAACGTTTGAAGTTAATACTTTTCTGTATAGACTGCTTTTCTACAAAAAGAATATCAGTGTTTCAAAAGAAGATGCTACGTGGTATAGTCCAAATCCTGCACACATCTACCCCATTTAAGAAGCACGCTGCCTACACCAAAATAAAAGCAACTCCACAGTTGGAGTGAATATATCTTTAGCATGGTATTTAAATCGGCGATGTTTTACGTATGCAGTACAGACAGAAATCACAGGATTGCACTTGTAGAGAGCAGCTCTTTTCCTTCTTTTATTAGATGGGCAATTTTGTTTTCTTTTTTTTTTTTTTTGAAATTGCAAATTAATAGCTGACATTTCTCATCCCTAACATTTCTTAAGCTGATTAATTCTGAGAACTAGTTCCAGTAAAGGTATCAAGCCAGGCTACATTAAGTGATAAGGATTACATTAATTCATCTGCAGCATCTTGATAAACAATCTTTCAGTGACAGATGAGAGGAATTTAATTTCTACCAACTGTGGCTTGAATTACTTCAGAGTTTTATGACCTACTGAAAAAGGTCTTGATACCGATGTATAAGCTGACTCCAGTGACTGAAGCAATCAAAATGACTTCTGCCTGATTACTGCAAACCTGCAAGCAGTAGTTTGTGCATTGGTGGTATTATATGTACAAACAGTAATAGATTTATTGAGGCACTTTAGAGGGATCTAGATACTCCTTCTTCATGGATGTGGTCTCCAGTCCTGTTCTCCAAGTGCTTAGAATCTCGCAGGATCTGCATCTGACTGGGAAAAATTACATGGAATGAGTTTCATATAGAAGGAAATATGGGGTGGTTTATTTCCCAACAGATAGGCAATCCTGAGCAAGACCTTCTCAGTCAGCATAAACTGTTTTAATTTGGTTTTCCAAAAGTATTGCACTCCAGTTATGATCAATTGTCCAGCTAAAAAAAGGACAGCAAAAAAGTCATACCAGCTAATCTGGCCCCATAAATTTCAGTATAATAATAACTGCAAAGTAGCAGATAATTTGAATGTGTTTCATTTCTCTGTGACACATACGGTCTTGTTACTTTCACTGATTTATCTTCAAGTATTTCTCTGCCTTCTGAAGTCCTCTATATATATATCTACTAATGTGTTCATATGTAGAAGATACTTTGTAGTGGTGAGCTACACAATATATGCACGTTTAGCCTCCGCAGTCCAGTACTTTAAAATACATTTTTCTCCATGTCTAATATATACATGAGGCATTTCAATCTAAGCTCACTAATCTTCTTATCCATTGTCATTCCTAATAGGTCGATCTTCAAACCCTTTCGAAGGACAATGTCAAACTTTTCATCGATTATACTACTTATTTTATTTGAAATCGAGTAGTTTGGAAATGTTTCTCTTTTCAGGAATGAAAACTGGAAATTGTGGTCTGCATTTTGCTACTGATAATAGCATGATAATGAAAAATGCAGATGAAAGGTATGGCAAGACATAATAAGTTAGAGTAGAATTGTGTACACAGATTTCAGCTAAGGAGCCAAACTATAACACCCCCCTAACTGATTTCTACACCATAAAAAAGAAATAAAAAAATAGTGGTTAAGAAATTCATCTAAATATCTAGTTGCATGTAATCTTTCATTGCTCACTCTTTTTCCTTGTCCAACCAATCTCATATCTTTTAATATTTATATTAGAAAATTGTTTTAAATACACTAGCTGTTATGGAGTGAGTTTTCATGCTCTGTAGTAGAGCATGAATGGGTGTACTTCCACTTGCAAAGTTACTTGTAGTATTCGCTGCCTTGTACTCTCAGTTTTCATTCTGAATGTATTCAGGCCTGTCTTTCATTTGTTTCAAGCCTGACTCATAGTCTTATACTTTTTCCTTCGTCCTTCCACACCCCCATCTCCTCAGTTGTCTGGAGCATCTTTTCTAGAGGAATTATGGCACTACTTATGTGTATTAAAATGTATTACTGAATTACCTTTATGATAATTATGGTAAAAATACATAGGCTGAAAATAACAGTGTTCACACTGACTTCAGGAGGCTGTGAGGGTATGACAAGGCTAGATCACTCCTACAAACTACCTATTAAATGAAAAGTATTTCTATAGTTAGTATTCATTATTTTTTTTCCTTTATGCCAGTAGTATTCTGTGAAGTAGTTTCCATAGCATCTTATATAATGAGCACAAAAGAGAATCTTGCATTAAAACTGGGGCTTAAATAAATGCAATCCTGCATGAAATCTCATCTATGACATGGTGTAAAGAGTCAATGACATTAAAGCAGGGCTGGAGACTCGTCTCCTTTGCCAATATTGCTGAACCAGCAGTTTTGCACAATGGGTTTTATCTAAATTAACTTTGTTTCACACTCAATTTGTTGTGCGTAGTTTACCCTGCCTTTCATGCCAATTAACTTCCAGAAATGCTTGGTGTGCAAAATGAGGAAGATCTAAATGAATTAAATAGGAACTTAATTGTACTATGTGATAATAGCTGCTTTGCAGTTTACACAGCGGTCTCCATTAATGTATGCATGTTTTAATAATTCACATTTTTAATGTATTCACCTCAAAACCATCTGGGAAGTCAAAGTAGATAGCTGTTTCAAAAGCCTGAAATCTCTTCTGTTGTTATACTAAAGAGGAAAAAAAAATATATTTATTTGGTAAACCAGCAAAGATGCTAAACGTATCCCTTTGAGAAGTTACACTATGCCAAGTGGGAACGAAATCTCTTGCGATAGCCAATTGTCTTATCTGTTCCTCATTAGTAAATGCCAATTAGTTAGCAGAATGTCCATTTCCTTTAGGTGCATTATGAACACAATTGAGTATCATTAACTTGACATGACTGTAATAACCGCAGAGGTAAACAGATACGTTTTTCAAATGCTGACCTAAATATTAGCAGGCATTTTCCACTGGTCAGAACACCAGTCTAGCAGCCAGGAATAATTAATGTTTATGCCTAGCTCCTCCACAAACTTAATCTGGTTGTTTCTGAAATTCCCCACCATTAATACAGGAAACATATATATATATACACACACACTTACATGTGTGTGTGTGTGTATATGTATTTTCGGCACTGGTGAGGCCTCCCCTCGAGGGCTGGGTTCAGTTCTGGGTCCCTCACTCCAAGAAGGACATTGAGCTGCTGGAGCGTGTCCAGAGGAGAGCCACCAAGCTGGTGAGGGGTCTGGAGAACAAGTCACACGAGGAGAGGCTGAGGGAACTGGGCATGTTTAGTTTGGAGAAGAGGAGGCTGAGGGGAGACCTCCTTGCCCTCTACAGCTCCCTGAAAGGAGGGTGCAGAGAGGTGGGGGTTGGCCTCTTCTCCCAAGGGAATAATGACAGGAGCAGAGGAAATGGTCTGGAGTTGGGGCACAGGAGGTTTAGATTGGATATTAGGAAGAATGACTTTCCTGAGAGGGTGGTCAGGCACTGGAAGGGCCTGCCCAGGGAGGTGGTGGAGTCACCATCCCTGGAGGGATTTAAGAAACGTGTAGACGTGGCACTTCAGGGCATGCTCTAGTGGCCAAGATTGTGGGGGTCTTTCATGTGTGTATGGTTGGACTCAGTGATCTCAGAGGTCCTTTCCAATCATGAAGATTCTGTGATTCTGTGATTTTCACAGAGATTAGTTAACCGTGAAAGCTCTTTAAGATCTGTGGATGAAAAATTTTGTATATGTCTTGAGAAAGAGGTAAAGCATCTGCAGAAATATTAAATAAACTTATGGGAGTCTGTGTTCTTTATTATGTGAATTTATTTCACCTAGAATAGCACTATTTATCCAGATGTGAGCATTTTGCCTACATTTATGTATGCATATCATTCACTCCCATAAGCACTGTTCTCATCATCTGCACCTACACTACGAGGCTGTTACACCCGATGTGAACATCACCTGTGAGACCATATCCATTAGCTGTGACTCACCATGCTGGAGTGAGCTCCAGCCCATTCATCTCAAGCCCTGGTAGTACAGGACAGCTCAGGAGCAGTATGAATTCCTCCCCGTGAAGAAACAAAGTCTGCTGTCCTCTCACAAAGGGACTAACCATCTGGTCCTGAGAATACAGAATTTCCGAGATCAGTTGTTGGTCATCTGTTGTGGTAGATACTTGCCAGAATTTTGCATGTCTCAATAAGTTGAAGTAGATCTCATAACGTTCAGGTGTCAACGTATTTTATGAAGTTTTACAACAGGATAACATATGATGTTGCTTTGTTCAGTTGACAAAACTGAGATAATATGTCACTGTTCCTGGGTGATGAGGATGTATGGGTACTGTAACAGTGCTGAATGTGGCATAAGCATTAAAGAAAGAAACATAAAAATATAGAATCAGACAGACAGATGTTTTCTTCCTAGTCCATATTGTATCCAGCCTCAAACACCAGCAAGCAACAGAAAAACCTGACAGAAGCTGTTGAAGTGACTATACAGCAAAAGTGAAGTTTTTGTCTCTTCTTTTAAAACATTGAATGCAGCACTCTAAATTTGCCTGAATAATTAAGTGCACCATCTGTGAATACTGCCTGCACAGAAATGGCAAGTATGTATTGATATGTAGTACATGAAGTGTGTATGTAATACAAACCATGTATACATGACTATGTTTGTCCATCATAGAGCACTCTAAGAGGTATACCCTCTGGCCACTTCTGGACCTCAAAGCTCTGGATGATGGCCATTGTGGACATCTATTCTAAAAGACTGTGACTACAAAATGAAAATGAGCAGTCTTAGCCTATTCTGGAAATTCTTCAGCAGAAGTTTTAATGCTCTGTGTAGAAGTATCCCATGTTTTCCCCTGGAATCAGAAGAATGACTTTGTTGTGAATCAGTACTGCTGGGATCTCCCTGCCTACGGCACCTCCCTCGCTGCTGCACTCTTTTTTGTCTGTCTTCTCTCTCATTTGGGAGGGAGGGCTGGCAGCTCCCTTTCCCCCTTTGCTTGACAGCTTTCACCAGCAGCAGTGGAAGGTGGTGCTGTATGTATTTGCAAAGTGCTTTGCAGTGCCAATGCTCCTGCCTCTAGAAATAAACCAACAATGAACCAAGAATTTCTAATCTCCTTCTGGCTCCCATCCTGGATGGCCAACAGTCAGAAATGAAAAATCACACAGATACCACTAAATTTAAAACTATATAATTGTAAAAATGGTCTTTAGAATGCGACATGTGAGAAATCATTTTTACCATTTGCAGCCTTTTTTTACCCTCCATTTCATACCACACAATTTTGAAGTGCTGAACAGGACAGGATTTAGCCCAGATGAAAGAAGAGAACAACTTTCTGGGATGGTTTCTGAGAAATGTGGTAAACTGTCCAAAAATTCTATGAAATGCTATGCAAAATGTAGGAAAGCTATTGTGTTAACATCCTTAGAAAATAAACCTACTTTTCACTTCATGCAAAAGGAAACAACCTTGTGAAGTGCTTCACAATGCAACATGAAACTGAGAAGGGCCGTTTCCTAATGAAGTCCAGGGAAGCCAAATTAGAAACCTCTGTACAGTTTCACAGGACTCAGAGGGGGGCCCAGCATGATGTATCCACTCAGATACCTACACTCTCATGAAAAACAGTTGATGGAGTGTAATGTGTTTGCCTGGAGGCATGACCCATATCAGTGCTAATTGTGCAGACTGAGGGACCAAGGAGTAATTAGACAAGTAGGGGCATCATTAGAAGGTGGCACGTTTTCCTTTTCTTCTCATAAATTTCAGATGCAATTGGGTTGTTTATAGAGGAAGAGGAGTCAGTGCTTGCTGCATTATTAATATTCTGAATTATGCTTTGAATCTCAGCGCATACCATCTTTCTCAAGACAAATGACTGGAGCTAAGCCCTTCCTTCAACCACTCTATGAGATAAACAAGGTAACTGGTTATATTCACTTTTCAGCAGAGGCAGAGGTTTATCTGTGCTCCTTTAAGGATTTGCTGAAACAAAAGTGTATCTCATTTGCAGCCACAGTAATCAGCTTACCTTTAATCTTTTGTTTTCTTTATTAATAACAAAGATTTATTCGCTTTGAGCTGTCTAAAACCAGAGCTACCACAGATCATCCAAGAGCATTAATCTGTTCTCTGCAACCTGATTTCTCAAAACCGGAGGCAAAGCAAAGAAGCAAAGAGGTTTTCAAGTGCTTACAGAAAGTCAAATAAACACATTTCTTTCCAGATTCTGGGGCTGTTGTCACTGAGTTAAGGTGTGAGCAAAAGCATTTTTCTCCCAGCAAGCTGCAGTATTTCAGTTCAAGAATGGTTTTGTAGTGAGTCTTTATCGATTCAGATTTTTTTAAAAATCCATCTCCACAAAATTTGTTGGCAAGCTGCTGTCCTTTATTAAAACATCTCCTCCCAGAATACTAAACACCAAGGAAGGATTAAAACAGCCAATCAGCAGAGTCATTCATCACGCTGATGAGTGTCAGAATTTGGCAACTCTGGTGGAATGAGGGCTTAAGCTTCAAACTGAACACAGATATTAGCAGCACAGTTGATACATTACAAACCTTAATTAATCTTATTAATTTCTTGCTTGCTTTAGTTGGAATGATAATTAATGTAGTTATAATTAATAATGGATGGCTAATTGCTATTTTTCCTCACTTGCCTATAAATGCATGTCCTTTTTTATTTAAAGACAGTTTTTTGTGTAACTTACATTGCATGTTTCTGGAGCCCTGATTTATTCTTTTCCCCAAGTAGCTTATTACAAATATATGACAAAGCAGTAATTACTGTCAGATCTGGGCAAAGCATGCCACATGTTCCCAAGAATTATTTAAATCTATTACTGCATATGTCAACTTAGTTTGTGCAAATGGGAAATTTCAGGAAGATACAAAAATAATGTCAATACAAATGACAAAAATAATGAAAATGATGCATATGAATGTCGAAGGGTCAAAACCAGGCCATGTGACAATGGTAATAATCCAAGATTGGTTTACCTACCAGAAGGCCATAATTAATTTCAGTTGTCTTAAACCAACACATCTGAACACCACAAATTTACCACAGCAGTAAACTAACCAGAAAGCCAGGTGCTACAGATTTTGTGTTAACTCTTCCACTGAACTTGACAGAAGCTTCAGAGGCTTAGAATCAGCTGAAAAGAGCACAAAAGACATCAGCATTATTCTGTCTTCTGGAGTGGTGGCTGTATTTCTGTCCCTCGGGAATAAGTTTGGTTTAGTAACCAAATTTTGAAAATTTTCTGAAATTTTATCTTTCAGTGACTTTTAAAGTAAACACATTGAGTATCGATCAGAAGCTTGCTTTCTTATTCCATTGAGATCTAATGGATCTTTTTTAAACATTTCCAGACCCCTTTGTTGTTTGGCTTGCCGGATCATGAAGCTATCTGAAAATCAGCCGACGTTATGGATCTTCCCCACAGTATAATGTATCGTAATGGGAAAAAAGGTATTAGCATCATTTTGATGATGGTAAAGCTGCATCATGTGATGCTGTTCCTGATTATGGTTATGGTATGAATAGCTCTTTGCTCATAACGTTCTGACAGTTGTCTTTCATCATTCACCGGTAACAACAGCCAGTCAGTCCCACAGATGTTATTCACGTCCTTTAAGACAATGCGAACAAATGAAAGGTGATCTCAGGGTGGCCCGATAGTTCTGAGCCTTTCCTCCAGTGGGTTTCTAAAATGTTCTTCAATCTCTCAAGATAGCATGATGCATTTTCTGACATTTTAAGGGCACTTTTCAGGACAATTATTCTTCCTGCAATGCCTGTATGCAGCTCATTGTGTAAGCATACAGTTAACATTTTTACAAGATCCAATATGTTTTTCCTGAAAAGATCTTAAACTAATTTTTAAGGAACTTCATTCATCTTAGCAAACTTATTTCTTTGACTAGGAAACACCTGATGGTTCCTGTCAGTTTGGCGGCCAGGCTATGATCTTACCAGACCTTATTCTATTCACCTTTTACTGCTTAGAAGGAAAACTTTGGGCTGGGGTGCATGTCTGAGCATGACTTAATAAGGTTATTGTATTAATGTTATTCATATTAGAATCAATGTTTTAATATGCAGTTAAAACGAGTATTTGTGCAGTTGCAATTGACATTTGCCAAATGACTTTTAAAACCAAATCCTTGACCACTTGCCAATATGGAAGATGATTTATCACTTTTCATATACAAGACAGTGGTGACTCTAGATGTACTGGTCTTGTTCCAACACAGGCAATAATTTTCCATTTTCTTAAAATTTAATATACTTTTTTTCCACTTCTTGTGGTGTTTTTTCCAACTATTGACTAGTGTTTCTGTGTACTATGGAATTAATAATGTGTTCTACCTTAAACAGGGTTACGTTTCAGTTATGGAAAATTGACCTGTTAAGCACCCACAGGAAAAAGGTATCATTAAAAGCTCACTATTCCCTTCTCTAGGTAGCTGCGGTAACCATAGTACTGTGGTACACACAACACTAAATGTACAGTACAACAATCCCCATAGAATGGCAAATGTTGAATTTTAATGATTCCTGCTTTATTTAGGTTGTAAAGTGCTTTGGGATAAGTATCCTTCAAAATGAAAGATAGTACAGAAATATAAGCTATTGCTATTATGCTTTGAATTAATCACTTGCTTTCCCCTCCAGAGTGATGCAGAAAAACATCATAACACCTATTTCACTTGCAGCCTGAAAAAAGAAAGAAACCTTCCCCTCATAAAATAGAATAAAGCAAGGCAAAATGAAAAGCTCCTTCAAATCTTAGAGAAAAAGATCAGCCCATGTTGATATATATAGCTTTCATCCTTCATTTCTTGAAATCAATATTCATCTGAAGGAAAGAGAATGAGTTAAGGAAACAGGACCAAGTCTTTGGTTATTAAATATCTGCTAGGAACAGATTCTGACTGGGTGATGTCTGTAGCCCCGAAAGTGGGGGAACTGAGGAGAGAAGCCCTACCCCCTACTTAACACCACTAGTGTGAACGAGCTGCTATCATAATGCATAGTAATTATGGTAATCAAGATGCAGACCCTTACTTAATTAAACTTCACTGCAGTGTGTGAAGAGCAATAAATTTATACAAAATAAAAATAGACATGATTTAAAACTAAGATAGCATATTCATGCAAGTGATAATAAAATTTATGTATATGGACACAGTGAAAATTAACACTGGTAAATCATTCAAAGAGGACACTGTTTCAAATGTGCTGGCACACACATGAGGTTACACGTATGTATCAGTGATTAATGGGGTGTAAACCAGCCTTTGTTTATTTGATTTCTGTCTCGGAGAAGAAAATCAGAATCACAGAAACTGGAGAATTAACATTAATGCAGGAGCACCACGTTATTGCTACATCTTGTGAAAGAGCACAAAATAACCAAGAAATACCCTTGTATTGTACAAATACCCAAGAAAATAATTGTTGCCATCCCATTGAATTTATAATCTGCATACGTGTAGGTGCAGACGAGGAGTACAAGAAGCAATGAAGTAAGTGTTGAGGAAAAGTTTTCTGTTCTGAGGACTTTGCCAGCAAAATTGCTACTAGAGAGACTAGCCATGTAATTATGTAGTTGGTATAATTTATTACAATTCCCCTAGAGCAAACAAACGGTAGCTTCATAAGGGCTTTTTCAAATCTATAATTGCCTCTGCTCTTCAGTTTTAGCCACAGAGCTAAATCAGTGTTGGCTTGGAATTTTTTCATACTCCTAATTGACAAATATTTATGAAGAAAATTTTAAGAATAAAATGATTGCTTCTGAGCTTGACAGAGAATGATTTCAGCCACCTGCTACAATCTCCTTGTTGCTATTATATACTTCATGTTGCCAGAGGTCAAATGTGATGGCACCTGAGGCTAGAAGAATGAAAAAAGATATTTTTCCACCCAAATACATGTAGAGGGTCAATTATAGACTAAGTCTTTTATGTGCATCTCTGGCCATGAATTCCCCAAATCAACCTTTTCTCAGCTCATGCGTTCTTGGAGGCAACGTTCAGGCATAGCCTGTTCTCACAGGCAACAACATTCAGACAACAAAAATGACACCTAATCTGGTTTTACAAAAATTTTACAAAAGCAAACCTTCCGAAGGGCTAAACCGCAGATGAACTGGAGGCTGCTTCTATGTGTGAAATCCTCTGGATGTGGGATATCCTCTAATGAGCTACCTGTGTTACATGCTGAGGACTAGAACGGTATTGAGAAGCTAGTGGTTAGATAGTGTTTTTCAACAAGGTGTATCTGGTAGGCAAGCACTCCTCCTGCTGAAAGCTGTGTGTGTGGCTACTGCAGACACAAAACAGATACGGCCTTGTGTCAACCAGACACAAGTCTTCTGCTATTGCAAAGAGCCCCATATGATCTGTGAGACAGTCTAATCACGGCTTCATAGAATGGTGAGAGTTGGAAGGGACCATTTAAGATCATTCAGTCCCACTCCCTTCCCTGGGCAGGGACACCTCCCACCAGACCAGGTTGCTCAAAGCCCTGTCCAACCTGGCCTTGAACCCCTCCAGGGATGGGGCAGCCACAGCTTCTCTGGGCAACCTGGGCCAGGGTCTCACCACCCTCATGGTAAAAAAATTCTTCCTTATAGCCAACCAAAATGTACCCTCTTTGTTTTAAACTGTTGCCCCTTGTCCTATTACTATAAATATCTTTCTCTGTGTTTTGTATAAGAAAGGACATAATATGGTCTCCTTTTTATACTGAAAGAACAAAATATGGTCTCCTCAGAGCCTTTTCTTCTCCAGGCTGACCTACCACAACTCTCTCAGCCGTTCTTCATAGGAGAGATGTTCCAATCCTCTGATTATTTTTGTGGCCCTCCTCTCAATTCTTTCTAACAGGTCCTTGTCTTTCTTGTGCTGGGGACCCAGTAATGCTTGTTTGTAACCTTGATTGTAGTGGAGAAGATCTCGTATCCCGTTTTCCACTTTGTGGGAAAAAGAAAAATGCTTTTTGTTATTACCCAATCTGCTCAGAAAAGATGTTCACCATCACATCGAGAAGTCCACATGGGAACTAGTGGTGGTGTAGGAAAGGCGCACAAGCAGAGGTCTGAAGAGCTTCCATACTACCTTAACTGAGGACTGTAAAAGAGTCACTGTGATTTTAGATCACTTCTTTGACTGATTCAAGACCAGTGGGTCTAATTATAGACATCGCAGTAGCATGGAGGCTAACCTAAACCAGATACTCCACCACAGCATCCTTCAACTGTTCCGAGAGTCTTAAATTGGTGGAGCACAGGAAAATATGAAACATCTCTCTAGGCTTGTTCTTCTGTTCTTTGAGTGTTGTAACATACATATGTTACATATACATATGTGACATAAATATGTATGTTGCATACATATAAGCAGCTCCAGAGACTTTCAGTCATCTGAGGATTTCTTCTCTGAGGAAGGTTCCATTGGCACGTGGTTTTCACGGTGTCCTGGTGGACAGAGGGCTCTGACCTCTGGCTTTGAGTATACCTGATATACAGTTCTAAAAATGTATGTCAGTGAATCAAGGATGACTTACACAGATTTAATGAAAAAAAAAAATCATGAAGGAAAATACAGCAATGGAAACCAGTTGGCTATAGTTACATCAGTGAACAGCATCTGAACTAAAGTCCTATCCTACCACAGGTATATATTTTGTACTTCTTGCAAAGTTATAACAGAGTGAGAATTTCTAAATGGACTTCACTTATGTCAAATTCCTTTAATGGTTGTTCTAAGCAGGCACCTTCACACTACATATACAACGCAAGAATGAGCCAAAGTTACCAGTTCAGCATACACTCCTGGCTTACTGTAATTTTTCAAATGCCTTGCCAGTTTTTCCTGTCTTATTCATCCTTTCTTGAGAGTTTAAACATGTTTATGAATATGTTATTTACTATAATACAGCCAGAGCCTACTGTTTAATTACTAGAGCAGCTCAACCAAGAATCCCATAAAAGCTGTTTATCCCTGCTCTCTGTGCAACCGAGCTTCAGCTAGTGTGGATTTGGCCACCTGAATTCCACACTGTTCCATGGACACTGCATAAATACTGTTCAATTAAAGGTGGTTATCGTATTGAAGTTAATTTGATTTTTTCCCCCCTCTTCAGCCAATCATTTAAAGCAGCATTTGGTAATTGGATCTATGTTTATTTCACTCTTTGTTATCTTCACCATTTAGTAATCACTTTCGATTTCTTCCTACAGATGCAAGATATGTTGATGTGTCTTGAGTACCTTATCCTAAAAGAATAATCTGTAGTACCTTATCATAAAGCTAAATCCTTTCCCCGGTGCTAAGCAAGTCTAAAATTGGGTTTTCCTAGATCTGGATGCACCCATGGGTGTTTTCTCTAAAATCGTACTTTAACCTGAAGGTTGGAAGATTTTTAAAAACCGTATCTAATTTTCCATGCTACCCCTGCTGCTATTTCTATTTTGCATCTGAAGAGGCAAAAGAAAGGCATTTGAGTCACGGAGGTTTTGTTTCTGCTGAGAAGTAGAAAAGAAGGGATTTAAAAGATGGCACTCATCCTACTGTCCTCTCCTTATTATCAGCCCCAATTTGGTCACAAAAGACACATAAATACAGACTCAAGTATGAATGGTGAGGCAAATTTATTCACAAAAGTCACCAGCATTGTCTCTGAAGTGCCTTTTTGTGATTCCAGCCTTCTGGGTTAAATGCACAAGTGGTGTAATTGATATAATGTCACTGAGTTTAAAGGAGTCAATCTGAATTAGATGAGCTTAGTATCTGAACTTCTGTCACAGTTTACTGAACCAGATTCTTTGTAGTCAAAATTGCCTTTTGGTTTTCAGACTTTATTCCCAAATAAAGATGTCATGTCTAGCAGGAAATCTCAATTTGTAAGTGTTTCTCAGGTAGCTCCTGTCTTGCTGGGCTTGGCTGATGCCTTGTTAAACAGTGCATGAAACTGGTTGGACAAGTGAACATGGTGAGCACAGGGGGGAATTTTCATTTGTCAGGTGGTCACAGCTTGCTTGCTTCCTAACATAATAAACTCCTAGACCAGCTTCCCTGGAGAACTGCACATCCAAAATCCTTTAAACATCTGAAATCTAAAGGAAGAAAAATAAGACATTTACTCTTAAAATTAATGGGCCCAGTAGAAGTGCTCCCAAGGATTTGGATCTCCATCTGCTAGCTGAAAAATTAAAATGTTGATCTAATAATATCAGTGCATGGATGTACAGTCCACCTCTTTCTGAGACTGTCATGTCACTATTGTATCGAGGCAGGTCTTGATAAAAGATTTTGCAGGTCTTTGAGACTGAATGTGAAGATATCAGCAGGATGGCTGAGTGACCCCAATCAGTGAGGACTTTTTTGCAGTGGCTAAATGGGCCTGAATGGTGGCTTATTTGGAGCAGAAAGAAAAATGTTACTGGGATTTGTTATTTTACAATGAACCTCATAATAGTTAGCGTCACTGAAAGATCCAGATCCAACAATTACTTGATACTAGCATGTCTTTTGTCTTTTATCTTTTTTTGTTTTCTTTTCATTGTGGTTACAGAAAAAAAAATCCTGAAAAAAAATGTAATCCAAATGAACTTGAAGTCTCCAAAACCATAATCTAAAGGGAATCATAAAGACATTATTATTTTAAACCTCTTTTTAAAACCTGACTTCCCTTCCATTCCCCTTCAAATTAAAAAAATGAATGATTAAGAAGGCTTGACCTGTGACATTTGAATGCTTGTTTTTGGTACTTCTTTTCATCAGAGATTAAAGGGTATTCCTTCAATCCTGTATAAGAATGGGGCTTTTATGCTACTCTCAGTGTCCCTAGGGTAAAATTTTTTAAAAGGTTTCATGGGAAAGATGTATTTATGCTATTCTGACCTTCTAGTGTACTTTGATTTCTTGTGACACTTTGTAGTTAGTAGAATTCATTAGCTAAAACTCAGAGCAAGAAGGGAGGGCAGTGGATGACCTTTTAGAAAAACAGGTTGCAAAGGTGAGTATTAGGTCCATTTCCACAAACACGATCCAGTTCTGATTATGCAATGCATATTCTAGAAACTAAGCTATAAATCCTGTAGAGCATGAAAATGCTAGTGAAATGTGGTTTTTTTGTGATTTCCAATGCAAAACCAGAGTCTGTTTAACCAGAGAAAATAGGAGAAATCTGGATATTTTTTTTTGTTTTGGATAGATCCCTAAGAATTGCATCAGGCTTAGTCTCACAATTCACCATTAGAGTTTTGGTTTTGACAGTTTAGCTTGGCCTAAGCAGTGCCCTTGACGTGGTTAGCTGTCATTTACAACTAGCAAGTCTCCACTGATTTCCCCAGCAGACGTCAGCCACACAGCCCCATCAATCATTGCTGGGAAGTCAACTTGCTCAGACAGAAAAAGAAAAGAGAAGGTGGAAACACGTTTCTAATTTTCCGACCAGCAGCACTCTCGCATGAAGTCTGTAACTCTGAAACCCTAACTCCTGTGAAGCATCTTTCTCTGTCCCCAGCCATCACCACCAGGGCCCGTGGTGTAGGTTTTACGTACCGGCCACAACGCACACGTGTATTATGTACAGTGCACATTTTCCAGTACCTGCCAGCGAGTTACAGGAGGCAGACAGAGGGGAATGCACTGTTTTTCCCTTGTTAAATTCATGAAACCTAACCTAACCTACCTTCATAATCCACTCACTGGAAACACCCCTTATCTCATTTTTTAAAAGACGCGTGTGTGTTCTGCTGTGCGACCTCTTATCTCCCACTGTGACCCCTGGTGCAGGATAATTGCTTGCTACGGTGTGAATATTACAAAGCCAACTGCGTGGTTGGGGCTCAGATCTTCCTGCAAGGGAACTACTGGCCTCTGTTCCTGTAGCTTAAGGAGCACATCAGCTTTTAGTAGCACAGAGGCAATCAAATATGAAACTGTTCTTAATTTTTCAAGGAGAACATAATGATATTACTCATCAGCTAATAATGACAGTATTTAAGCTCCCTTTTTGCACATAGAAGAAAAGCATTTACTCAAACTAGTAATTATTGCTAATACTAAAGAACTAAACTAACTATAAAGGATGAGTTTGAGGTAGCAAGCTCTAAAGAATTGAGAAGGCTGCATCTTCAGCAGCAGCGGGGAGGCAGACCTTTCCTGCTTTATGAAACCTCATCATTCAAATTTGTTTCTCGAAACTTTTTCAGAAGAATGGGCTGTAGTGGATAGCTGGATGTTACTTTCATCCGCCAGCAAGAACTTCCTCAAAAAACTACATCTTCTTACAGTCACCTGAGACAAGAATATTTTAAATACGTTTTCAGGAGAATATTAATTTGTGAAGAGATACCTGTGGTTTATTATTTTTTATTTATATTTCTCATTATTTGTTCCTTAGCCTCTCCTTTCAGAAGTTCTATTTATTTGAACACAGGTAAAAAGTTGCATTTTGTGAGGTAATGGCCAGTCTGCTAATTCAAAGCCTGGCAAACTGAAAAATAGATATAGAGTGCAGAGACACAGCTAATTTATGAACAGAGAGTAAAGGATAAAATCCATCAGATATTTTCTAGAGTAAGTACACTCCACAATTTTCTTTTCATTATCAAGTTAATAATACTAGCCTCTTGAAAATATATAATTTTACTTAACAGTATATATAAAAATGTTTATATATATAATTGGAATTAACTTTTTAACTGTACTTTCTCTGTTTGCAATGAGTAACGTAAACCCTCTCTGATCCAAGTGTACAGGCAAATCACTGAGTATCTGGTCAGCTTCAGAAAGAAATTGTAAATTGGGCATCTGTGCATGATTTTATATTCTTGGCTACCAACTAGTGTTTTTAAAAAAACCCTGGTCCTTTAAGAGAGAACTGCAGAAACCAAAGTTTTTCTACTCCACAGGACTGAAACTGATAGCTTTCAACACACAAAGCAAGAAAACTGATACACAGAAGTGGAGAAGTGGGAGGGATGATAAGATAAACATAGCAATATATTTAAAAGACCAACAGTCCCATCCTACCAGAATTAATACGGATTCCAGACTAAAATATAGGGATTTGAAGAAACAAACACAGGGTAATACAGATGTTATATTTACTCATAACTATGTTAGTTCTTATGCTTATAGGAAAGAAGATATACACATTTTTTACTGACTTTTGTTGAACGAAGTAGTTTACTTCAAATCTCTCTTGCTTATTCTGACCCATGCCAAAGTACCTCTAACCAGAATCATTATTTAGAAAGGGGAATATATACTTTCTATTAATTTTTTTTATTTATCAGAATGAACATTTCCTCTGGTAACATGGTCATAAACTTCACATTTATAAACTAGTCGTAGCACTTCGTATAAAGCTACAGTCACATTATGTAAATGATCCCTACAATGATAGCTAAAAAAACCCCAATAAAACCAAAAAAACAACTTTTGTAGATACTTAATGACTTCCATGCTAGTATCCCAAAGACCAGAGTTTATTTCTTCTCAGAGATGATATAGATTTCTATCTTCTATGCCAAGAACAATTCAATATTGTTGAAAGTATCAAAACACAGAACTATTCTTAAAGGAATATGATTCTATACACTGCCTTTGTGGTTAAAGAAAAAAATACAATTCTATACACTTCCTTTCAGCACAGCTCCCAGTTATTGGTCTGATTCAAAGATACTGAGGTCAGTGGTAGCTAGTCCGTTGACCTCATGCTCCACGGGAACAGCCAGAGGACCATGCAGGTACTTTGTTTTTTCTTTCCTAAATGTTTCCTTTCTTGCAGTTTGCCAGCCAGGTCGGTGTTTTTCCCTGATGGCTCATTTTTTGGCACATGGGGACAGCCTGCTCCTCCTCCTTTAAGACTTCCTTCTTCAAAAACATCCAGCTTTCCTGGACACCTTTGCCCTTCAGGATTGCCTCCCAAGGGACTCTGTCAACCAGGCTCCTGAAAAGACCAAAGTCCAGCCTCCAAGGTCCATGGTGGCAGTTCTGCTGAGCCCCTTCCTTGCCTCTCTGATTGAAAACTCGATCATTTCATGATCACTATGCCCAAGACAGCCTCCAACGGCCACATCCCCCACAAGTCCTCCTCTGTTTACGAACAGCAGGTCCAGCAGTACTCCCTCCCTAGTCGGCTCCCTCGCCAGCTGGGTCAGGAAGTTATCCCTGACACACTCCAGGAACCTCCTTGACTGTTCTCTCTCAGTTGTATTGTGTTCCCAGCAGACATCTGGTAGGTTGATGTCTCCCACAAGGACAAGGGGAAGTGATCTTGAGACTTCACAATACTTCGTAGGAACAGATCTTTTGCACTCCCTCCTAAGTAAAGTGAGGCTGTTCAAAAAAATCTGTTCTTTTCTGTTTGCTAACTATATGAAGAGATTTATTATTTTCTAATGCATTCTGTAAAAGCATGTCAGATTACAGATCATCTCCAATCAACTGAGTGTGAATGTTTGATAAGCAGTGTCTCTGGGCACAGGATTCACATAACTCACTGGTACAATCTTTATGAGTCAAGTTTCATATATGCAAATGGTCACATTAATACTGATTTGAAAATGAATTTCTGAAAATATCCTTCAATGTCTTCTTTCCTCTTGCTGATTGCTCTCACCGTAGTAATCTCACTGACTGTTGAATCTGCAGAAAGTAGCAATAAAGGGAAACTAATTTTAAAAAAGGAGGAAAAATTGAGTCAAAGTTCATAGAAAAATAGTTGCAGTATTATCTAGCATTGGTTTTCAGCAATAAATCGAAGCGCACCAAGATCAACCTGAATTTTGCATTGATTTATTGGACTTCTGCTGCTTCCCTTTGTTTCACTAGCACACTATTTAATTTCTGGCCAGTATGGAGAATTCACAGCAAGACCCAAGGCCCTTTATTCTGGACCGCAGTTGATATTAAGCAGATGTATGAGGCATAAAAGCAGACTGTTTCTGGATAATTGGAGCGATGCTACACAAAATTGTAAAACGCCGTCGGAGGGATGCGTCAGTTGATGTGCAGCGGTGAGCCCAGTTTGTGCTCTCTGCTATGAATCCTGCTGTTGCGAAATGTTGGATTTTTTTTTTTTTTAAGCATCAATCAGTAAAAGAATAAAAGCTACGATTGACATGCAGAGATCTCAGTTTAACTGTAGTTGCTATCACAACTTAGTTGTCAAGAAATCCCTCTCAAAGGTCACTGTGGCCAATGCAGGGATAACTTCATCGTTTACAGAGGCCAGCAGACCCTTCGTAAGCTACGCAACAACTGATTCTAGTAACGCAGCACCTACCTTTCTTTTCCTCAGCACCTTATTTGCTGTAATTTGCAGCAGTTTAGTAGCCTGACAGATGAGCCATCTATCCACTGGAGTGGGGATGAACAGTTGATGGTTGGAGCTATAACCCATTTTTTCTCACCAGATCCCTCTGATTCATAAAGCTGTCAGGACACAAAGCATCTATAGTTTTAAATAGGAAATGATTCTGTGTTCTCCTAAAGAAAAAATATTTTTCTTTCATTTGTGGCAATAATACAATATACCAGTGCAGGACTGAGAAAGCTACTGTTTTAGTTATTTCCCATTGGAAAACTGACCCAGAAGTCTTTTTTAAATTTTTTTTTGCACAATTTTTTTTTGTCAGTTTTAGTCAATTTTTATGCTGTCAGACCACATAAGTGTCACTCTAATGATCAGACTCTGTCCACATAAGAATATAATGAAATAATTAACTATTCATTACTCAGAAAGAGTATCCAACTGAGAGAACATAGGAGTGAGAATGAAGTATGTTTTCTTGTGCATTGGTGTAGGGACTCCTTGTAGGGACAGTCATGACAGAGTAAAGGCACATTCCATTTACAGAAGTTTAATTACACCCAGATCAGCTAATTTAGCTTACGAGTTACCATCAAACAGCTGATGGTATATTAATTAAGAAATACTTTCAATGAGGTTAGGTTCGTATTCACAGAAAGTATTTCTTCCTGGCTTTTTAAATCTAATGACTTCCAACTTGAATATTCAAGTGTTCAGCATCATCTAAAAAGTGAAGAAGTGTGTTAGAATACAGTGATTCCAACAGCACTATTTACCATATTTAATTTTTCTGTTTATATAAATACGCAGTAGGAAGGAAAGATACGCAGAAGCTATTTCATTACTGTCTCAGACCAACTTTAAATCATATAGTAGTCTTAGGTGCAGGACTTGGCCCATGCATAGCGAGACTGTGCTGGACTGAGTAGTAAGATGCTATTGTTCTTGCGTTTTACAGATAGCCAAATTATACTCAATGCATTCCTAATGCTACTTTTTCACATAATTTTACTTGACCGTGAATGGAAGAAGAGGTGCTTTTTTTAGAGGTGGCTATGGAGAAGCAGTGTCTACAAGGAAAATAATTGCAGGTGAGATGTTCACTGCAAAAATGTTTCGTGTTTCCAGAAGAAGTAACAGATTGTTAAATCTTATTATTTAAATGACAGCATATATGACAATATTTTTTTTCAACATAAGAGAAACATTCATTTTAAGAGCTTAGAATCTAAAGGGTTGACGCTGACGAGACAGGACCTAGAAGTAATCCTGTAAATTGCATTATTAATGTTTTTAAAATTAACATTAACTCACTTCACGATGGTATCATGAAAGACGTACTTAGCAAGCAGTCCGGATAGCAAAGACGACTTCCAGAACTGGTATGGGTATTACACAGTGCAAAGACATGGGCTCATCAACAAATGGCCGTTTGATGTAGCAAAGAACGTGGAAAAGCTGTGTGTGCTCCGACAACTCAGCCCCTAAGCCTGCTCTTGGTCCATCCGTGGTGGTTACTGAGGAGCTGGAGGCTGCAATAAAGCTCTCAGTCATGTCGTCGCTCCTTCTCATTTGCAGAAGGCAAACAGCTAAGCTCCCGCTGTGGCTCCTGCTTCTCACCCATAACCTGGCCTCCTCGTCGGGCCCATCCTCACTCTAAATTTTATTTTCACCATCAAACTTTGTCTAAAACTTGCATATTTGTTGTCCACAGTTGCTCAAAGACCCAGCTTTGCCCCTTTATCTAATTACTGCTTTATATTTTGGCTGACAAATACAGTCTTACCCTATTAATCCTCACTCAGAGTGCTGATGCTGTAAGAATAATTCTTCTCTTTACTCCCTTTGGCAGAACCTTGCCTCCTTTTGTAATTTCCCTTCTGGTTTTCCTTTCTTATGAACTGAGAATCTTGAACGTGAATACTTACCAGCATCTTCCCCACCTAAGAGCTGCACTCACTTCAGTGTTAAAATGATGGCACCACCCTCTATCACTAGTTAAGTTTTTGAAAAAGAGCCCCACCTCTTGAGTCTTGCTCAGGGTTAGGATGGCAGGCAAGATGGTGATACAGACGAAAAACACTAGAAACAGGTCTTCAGACTTTTTGCGCTCTTGCCCTTTCACTATCGCAGTTTTTCCTGACTGATCTCAAGGTTCCTTTTGCACATCTTGAACCTCAAAATATCTGTACCATTTCTATGTTTGGGTCAGACCTTTTGCCTCGTTGCAATGCACGTTCAGTAGTTTAATTCCAAATGGAGGAGTACCTTAGTTTTAACAGAGTGGCTGATCAATAGTTTAATCAGTGATTTTGTTTCTAATTCTCTCTGTGCTGCTGTTCTATTCCTTTACTTTTGAATACTGCGGATCCAAAGTCAAACTGGGGTCGTGCTGAGACACAGGGGCCAAAGAGAAAAGAAAGCAAGCGTACCTGGCTGCTGAATGTCTTCCGAGCATCCAGACGAAAGCAAACAGGGTATGTAAATCCACATACCTATACTGACTCTTTGTCTCTGCCTCAGGAGCAGTTTATTCTTATCTAAAGACCAAAACGAGGTTTTAATGAGAGGGAAGCATTCAGAAGAGGAAGCAAGAAAAGTGACAGTGTTAAAGGAAATTAAAATATCTCTTTTTCAGGCCCTCTGACTGCAAAACTGGAACTCATAGTTTATTTCTCACTGAGGTGCTGTGATTTACAGAGTCTAATTCTGGAGCTGTTTACAATTTTTTTTTCAGTTGATTAGTGTGAGCTACTAAAATATCACTGCAGCAATCTTATTTCTGCAGACACATTCATTGATATTCAGGTAATTCATGCTAGCACAGAGAACATTTACAGCTGTTCACTTACAGCACTAGCGCTTACAGATGTTTCGTCAGTCAGTTTAAAACACAAACTGTACAACTGGATTACTTAAACATTTTAATTAGTATTCTGCTGAGAAACGATGGTAAACAACAGAACATCTTTTTGAGTGTTTACTACTAATAAATCTGTCAATAAATAAAATCACATCTGTGGCTGCTGTAATATGAAGAAAACAACAATCATCAGTAGATCTGTAATGATTTTCACCAGGCTGGTATCTGACATACAGTATGGTGTATAGTGAAAACATTGAAAGTAATGCAAGATATCTCTCTGAAAATGTTTAGGATGGGAGAAGGGCGAACTTCCAAATCTTGCCATCTCAAAAAATAATCAGCATTTTTTTTCTGGCATTGTTATTGCTCGGAACCAAAACAGATGTAATTTTACACTAGCCATAGACATTTTTTCCACTCTTTTATTTTAGCTGCCTTTTTAGATTCAGTCAGACCGCTCGCATGTCAGAACTAATCAGTAGTGAATTAATTACAAACATGGATTTAGTAATTGCTTCTTTGGTGGAATTTAATATTTGCCTTCCAGTAATGTAGCAAGGGAGTCAGCACTGCATTGTTCAGCATAGTTCCAAGAGATTAAGAAGAGTTTCATAACTACTGTATTTTCAGTCTTTTGGACCACTTGCAATTAACTGAAGCACACAGTACAGACAAACATTGCTTCAGTTAAAAAAAAAAACAACTGGTCATTTTTCTGCTCTGGGAGAAGCTAGTCACAATTTTCATCTGGTTGGAATATGTCCTTCATTCTGCAAATACCTCTCTGTTTTTGAATGCTGGTAGAAACCCTGTAGATTCATATAGATTACAGAGCACAGGAAAAACAAAAACCACCTGAGATGTTGTTATTGCTTAGGGTGTTAAAACTAGACCTAACCATCCAGTGCTCTGACAAGGCTGCATGATTTTCAACTGTCATTTCATCATTACAGCCAATGGTCTTCATAAAGCCAAATATTTAGAATAGTAATGGTCTGTTAACCTACACAGAAAAGATAGAAGATCATGCTGAAACAGAGGGACTGGCAAGGTACAGGTTGGTGGCAAATAAAATGTAGTGTGCTCAAAGAATTCTTGTATAAAAGCAGTGATGTCTTTTAAAATGTGGTAGATCTTGCCCTGTTTGAGAAGAAATGGAGTTCTGCTATCTCTGGAATGAAAAGGGACATGACTTAGCAAGAAAGGAGGCTTGGGAGCACAATAAAAGATGCTATCATGCGTACAATGGTGCAAACCCCTTCCAATTAAACAAACAGCTCTTGGAGGTTTCTTGAAGAGTTGAAAGAGAGAGGGCTGAGGTCCCAGAGCAAGATCATTACTGTCTCTAGAGGTTCTTTCATCAGCTTCAGTGAGGCTTCAGCTCAGAAGCAAACTCAAATTTATTTGGAAGAGTGTTTTATTGATTAAAGCACCGTATTCAAAAACAGCCTCCCAGCTGATTGAACAGGGCATTCTATAGTTTTCCTTTAAGAAAGAGCACAGATGTTTCCTCAACCAAATTAATTAGCTATCTTAATTTAATAGCTTCTATATTGAAACAGATTTTAGAGTAAAGAGTTATCAAATAACTGGCCCCTTGGAAATGTTTTTTTCTAAATCCCATTATTTGCTGGTTGGTTTCTGTCTTGGACCAGCTTTTTACACATACATATGATAGGTTTCTATGCATTTTGAGTGTTTTAATCTAATTTCCACAGGAAGAAAAAAGTTGGGGAAATTAGAACTAAGAAGAACCAAACCCATAAATCAGCTATTGCATCCAAAGACCACCCACCTGCCTTTGCAGTTGAATTTATTGCAGAAATAAAAAACTTTGGGAACAAACCAGTGTGGAGGTAAACCATTCACTACCATTTGACTTTTTGGAGTTAAGAAACAAAGAAACGAAAGATGAAGGTTAGAATTCCTAATACTTACTTTATTTAGCTGGCATAATATTAACTGACGCATTAAAAATGTCTGTTTGGCCATGAATACTTTTGGCCAACAGTATCGTGGTTGATTGAACAAAAAATGCAGTCAAGATAAAAATTGGGCCAGATCATGAAGCAGCTGTAGCTACAATAACACCTGCCAGCTGAATGTTGTGGCCAGTATTCTTGATCTGATTGAAATGAAACAAAAATATCTAATTAAATTTAATAGGGGTCCTTTCCTTTTATGTAAGATTGTAACCATAAATAAATGAAGTTAGATGGAAGGTTTTCTTTTTCAGCACAGGGAAAATATAACTCCTATAGCGTACTTAGCAGAAAAGTAGACAGGTATTCCTATTTAAGTTACTTGAAGGGCAGGTTTCTGACACAGGAACGTTTTGGGTTTTGGAAAATCAAAGCAGGATACTGATAGTACCAGTTCAATGATTTTAAATAAACATTGAGTATATTCAAATGCTTAGACTGGATGCTTTGATTTCAATAGAAAAGAGGTAGCAAGAAGTTATTTTAAAATTGTATGCAAATGGTATTGAGGGGCCCAAAAGTGCAATGGGCTAAAACATTTGTTTTGAACTCATGGGAGCGGTATTAATGGGAAACATCAAGGATTTTTCTCTGAGGTTTTGTAAGACATGGACAATGGTGTATATGATGTAAAGCTACATACAACATTTGTTTCTGAATAGTACCATAAATTATTGCCTTGGAACTATGCTCATTACTTAATATTAAACTGCCTCAGTCCAGAACAGGAATATTTTGTCCAGTATTCAATTATACATTGTCCATTGCTGATCCTTAATTTAAAATATGCAACATGCTATAGAATACTTGAAACTTTTTTTCTGATCTGCTTAATACCTACAGTGTACTCTATTCATCACGTTGCTGGGAGAGGCAGAAAAACTCCATTTTTATCTTCCTTTAAGTTTGCCTGAAGCTTCGACCCGAGAGTGTGGTCAGTGAGTTTAACACCGAGCATGGGAACAGCAGAGAGAAATGGTGGCACAAGGGGCCTTTGCTAATAGTTGGGCATCCAAGACACAAGGAAGCCAGCCTGGCA
Organism: Limosa lapponica baueri; assembly: GCA_002844005.1. NCBI lineage: Eukaryota > Metazoa > Chordata > Aves > Charadriiformes > Scolopacidae > Limosa > Limosa lapponica. Next base: position 286,247 of record KZ505814.1, read on the forward strand.
AAATAGACTCACTGGTTCTTCTGTGAAATAGGTGCTGCGTTACTTTTCCCTTCCCAACCATCCTTTTCCTATGCTTTATTTCGAATTCAAGTCTCCTAAATCTGTTAGGTTTCAAGACTAACTATTGCTACTTGGTGGGTTTAGGTTTTTGTTTTTTTTTTCTTACTCAGGTATTTTATAACCTCCACAGAAAAGCGTGAGAAGACTGGTTTTGTCTTCAGCAAGGTACTAGTACATTGGTTCTCAATTATTTTTGATCTAAGAGACAAGTGACATAGCTGTTAGTATATAATGACTCCTACACACAGGAATTACATAAGCTTAACAAACTTTAAATAACGCTAAACAGAATTTCTAAATGTAAGTGTATAATTATTCAGAGACACTTTTTACAGCTTATCATTGTGAAAAATCTCAACCTCAGAGTAATATATATTGAATAAAGATGTATATTCTCATTAACATCCATTGCTTTTCATTCTTTAATACTGGGTGTGTGCCATGAGATGTCTAAGGCCTGACACTGAATTCCTTTCACTCTTGCTGCAGCATATTAAAGTTCTGGCTACCAAATATTTCAGAAAATGAGGCCTAATTATCATCCTCTAAAAGGAAGGGATTGATAAAATCGGAAAGTTGATTATTTTAGGAACTGCAAAATAGAAGATGAAGCACTACAAAAAATTAGGCAAGTATCTGTGGGAGCCGGAGGAAGAGAGCTGGAATGTAAGCAAAAGTAAGTCAGATTGTAACTGCTCAGGATGAATACGAATATTAGATTTGCAAACCATTGCATTGAGATAAAAGTGGTGTGAGTTTTCTGCCTGTAAAGAAACATGAGACAAAATTAGAGTATCACTTAGAGTATTCTTTTGGACATAGATATCCAGTAATGAATACCCCAAATCCACTAGCATAAATTACATTCGTTCATGAGGGTCAAACAGTCATAAATCATAGAATCATAGAATTGTCTGTGTTGGAAGGGATCTATCAGACCATCAAGTCCAACCATCAACCTAACACTGACAAAAAACATCACTAAACCATACTGCTAAATATTATCCACCCATCTTTTCAATACCTTCAGGGATGGTGCCTCAACCACTTCCCTGGGCAGCCCATTCCAATGCTTGACAACCCTTTCCGTGAAGAAATTTTTC
>KZ505814.1:287550-310187 GCA_002844005.1 Limosa lapponica baueri
CCTCCTTTTCTCCAGGCTGAACACCCCCAGCTCCCTCAGCCGCTCCTCACAAGACTTGTGCTCCAGACCCCTCATCAGCTCCGTTGCCCTTTTCTGGACCTGCTCCAGCACTTCAATGTCCTTCTTGTAGTGAGGGGCCCAAAATTGGACACAGCACTCAAAGTGGGGCCTCACCAGTGTCCAGTACAGGGGGACCATTACTTAGGGAACTCACTTCCTCAGTCCTGCTGGCCACACTATTGCTGATACAGGCCAGGAGGCTTTTGCCTTCTTGGCCATCTGGGCACACTGCTGGCTCATATTCAGGACCCCCAGGTCCTTTTCTGCCAGGCAGCTCCAGCCACTCCTCCCCCAGCCTGGAGTGTTCATGCAGTTAGTGTGACCCAAGGGCAGGACCCAGCACTTGGCCTTGTTGGACCTCATCCCATTGGCCTCAGCCCATAGATCCAGCCTGTCCAGATCCCTCTGTAGACCTTTCCTACCCTCAAGCAGATCAACACTCCTGCCCAATATGGTGTCATCTGCAAACTGACTGAGGGTGCACTCAATCCCCTCATCCAGATCTTTGATAAAGATGTTAAAAAGGACTGGCCCCAATACTGAGCCCTGGGTTCTACTGTGAAAGAAAGTATTTTGCATAGCCTAGAAAAGGTAAATTCTCATGACTGAGCTTTATCTATTTCATTTAATGGCACATTAGTTTGTGATCTATAGCAAAAGTAGCAAGTAATTCTGGCATTTCTTGTAAGAAAGGAGAAAAATATTTGTTTCTGAATTCAGGACATCCAGCATCTTAGAATTAGGAAAACTAGAGCACCCACCCTCTCTTACGACCTTGTATCATGGTAGATTCCATCTGATACAAGGTAAGTGCATTATTAGAGGGAACTAAATTAGAGCATTCTAATGCTGCATATTTAGTGGGTGGGATGTAACAGTCAGTGCTATATGCAAGAAGTAGTACAAGAGATGCCTAAAGTAAATGTGATGTGCTACTACCAGTAGGTACCCATGTCCCCCCATTGGCTGCCCAAGAAAAGAATATGTGCTTAATTTTAGACAGCTAAAGATAGCTGATGCATTCCAACTTGAATGCATACCTGAAATCTGACTTTTTTTTTTAAGTTTTGAAAAATTTTGATTTTTTTCTCATTTTGAAATTACTCACTGTTGTGATTCTTGTCAATAATTTTGGTGTCTACACTAAAATAGAAATGCCTGAAAAGATGTTTAAACATCTAAAATATAGCTACACTGTCCACCTGGATTCTAATGATAGCATGAAGTTCACAGGCTTGGAGTCTCATGAGTTGTTCTTTTGATATTTTGGTCCCAACTTTTGGTTTGGTGATGAAAATGATTCTGTTGTTTGTTGGTTTTTTTTTTTCCTCATGATGTTTGGCCACTATTGTATTGTCGTTTATTATTTTTCACACTAGAAGCTGGAAGAAAATCAGCAAAAGGCAGAGAAGAATGTGGAATACAGCTTCACATAAGGAAATTAATTCTGGTGTCCTATTAAACAGGTAAGACATCCAAAACATTATCTCACTGATTTGAAAAGATTATGCAAGAATGGATTATGTAAAAGGTAAACTAAGAGGGGCACTCAAGAATTCATTAAAATCTTCCCCTTCTTCCAGTTAATCTCTGAATTATAACCGTTTCCATCCAATTGTATCACTTCTGTCTATTTTTAGGAGATTTCTTATGAGAGCCACAACTTATGAATAGTCCAATAGTTTCAGGGAAGCAGTTTGTGAAAGAAACTTCTCACTTTCGTGAAGGCCCAGATCACAATGGCTCTGAAGTCCAAAAAGATGTATGGTTGGAGTCTTTGTCCACAGGTGAAAAGAGGTTGCTGTGTCAGAAGAACATCAAGACAGTGGAGATTTCCTTCTGACTGATTATTCTGCCTTGTTCAATTGTAGCACTTGCTATTATCTGTGCTTTGTAAGGAGTTTAGGGCTGCTGTGTTTTCTCTGAGTATTTCTATGCTCCATTGTTATTGTGACCAAATGATTTTGAATCATGGTAGTCTTTATCTAACATGATAGTTACTGTGCCTTTGTGGCTGGGAAATTGCTGCTGTATTACCATTACCCAGTCTTCAGCATTCTTTCAGGAGGATGATAAATTCCGCTGTCTTGAAAATGGGCTTTCTTTTCTTCTCTGTCCCTGTCATTGGTGTACTCAGGACTTCCTCTACAAGTAGAAAATGTGGCACAAATCTCTTCTTTTTCTTCTCCCTGCAAGATCATGGAATGGCTTTTTGTTTGTTTGCTCTGACCTTGTAAAATATCAGATTGAGAATGAAAACAAGGTTACTGCTGGAGATTGGTACCACTGAAGGCACAAATAAGTCCTAATTTAAATGTATTAACAATTTCAGAAATTTTCCTGATATTTCAGTTACCTTTTTAACTCTGGCATGATCATTGGTGGTTTTTTTTATCCATTTGGTGCTTACCGATGATTCCTAGCTGGTGTTTCTGGCATTCTGCAGTGGTACTTACTTTGCACTTTAATCGCTCTTCCTGTAAGGACTTCAAAGCACTTTAGAAAATAATAAGTATTGCGTGCATTTTGTAGGTAAGAAAACTGAAGGAGTGAGAGAACAAACAATTGGACCAAGGCGTCTGAGCAATTCAATAACATAGTTAAAGGCAGAATTTATAAATCCCAGCTTCCGCTGTATTTCAAAGGTAAAACACAAGAGACTGTGAGGAACCTCAGAACAAAATAGATATGGCAGGCAATGGTAAAGTAACGCACAACAAGAACCACAGATATCTACTGAAATCTTATCATTGCCACCAAATGCTAAAACTTAGTTGTTTGGGGCTTTTCGAAAGGGTGTGGTTTGTTTGAAATTTCCTATCTGATGCAATGAAGACACATGATTACTTTGGTAATTTGCTGAATTGTCTGATCACCGATGATTTTCTCACAAAAATTAGATAACATCTCCAATCCCATTCTGAAATTCCTTGATCACTAGCTACTGTGCTGATCTCTTCCTTTCTTCCATTTGCTTTATGTGCTCACGCTGCCATCCAGTTTCCCGATCTGTCTGTTCTACAAAAGCTGATGCAGGTTTTTCAGTATGTCTCTGACCCCTCAGAGGCTTCTGGCAGAAGATGGTGGGTTCTGTTGAGCACCAACAGACCGGCGAGTGATGTAGGCAGAGCTGCTGTTGCTCTTCCACCGAGCAAGAGCTGTGGGAGATAACCATATGCAGGTAAATTATATTTACTGTAAAATTATTTTTTTAACCCAGATGTCCATTAGTTGACACCAATACATTTCAGTTGCACAAGGCTGACACTTTACATAGCAGCAGGATTTTCAGGTGATAACACCATAACAGAAACAATTAATCAGCCACATAATAAGCAAAATTCTGTGTTGTGAAGTTCTTCTGCAGCAGCGTGAAATACACAACTGTCTTCTGCCAGGACTCAGGCAGTGATCATCTCATCACGTCTTCAACACTCCAGCATTAGGGTGGATTATCCCCATTTAAAAAATATTTGAACCTGTAGTACTCGCTGTTAGAATTGTTCACAGCTCAACAAATATTAGATGACATCTTCCCTTGGTCTCTACCATATTCCTTTTACTCCAGCATTTGACACACTGAAAATACATTCATGAATTACTTAAGTGCAATTATCCTTTAACGCTTATTAATCAAACAGCACCAGGAAAATGGCCCATTCCTTGTTTAGTTTTCAAAATTCATGGAAGCTACCCTTATAACAAATATGGCTGAATCATTGTTAATGTACCTGAACACAGCTGTGAACCTCAAACTTCTAAGCATGCTTGATGGCCAAAATCCTACACATGCAGGAACTGACAGCATCCACTACAGGAGCCTGCAATGTAAATACCGCAGGTCAAATATTCCTCATAGCTAATTTCACATGCACTGGTGCCACCCTGTGGATTTCGACGCAAAGACATTGGTATAGCTCAAAAGGAGAGGTGGTATGGTCGCTGTAGAAGCGAGACCCTAATACTCATGCCTCCTTAACTTTTGAAAAACCATTTCTGTTTTTACAACTACAGTAGCAATTTTTTTCCAGTAGGAAAGCCTTGCTATGGAGTCTAAAATACATTTGCATTCAGAGCAATATGATTAATACCGGGGCAACCCCCGGTACCAACACAGGCTGGGGGATGAAGGGATGGAGACCAGCCCTGTGGAGAAGGACTTGGGGGTGCTAGTGGATGGGAAGCTCAACATGAGCTGGCAATGTGTGCTTCTAGCCCAGAAAGCCCCCTGCATCCTGGGCTGCATCCCCAGCAGCGTGGCCAGGGCAAGAGAAGGGATTCTACCCCTCTACTCTACCCTGGTGAGACCCCACCTGGAGTACTGTATCCAGCTCTGGAGTCCTCAGCACAGGAAGGACATAGACGTGTTGGAACAGGTCTAGAGGAGGGCCATGAAGATGATCAGAGGGATGGAGCACGTCTCCTATGAGGTCAGGCTGAGAGAGTTGGGGTTATTCAGACTTGTGGTGGCTTGACCCCAACCAGCAGCTAGGACCCAGCAGCCACTCGCACAGTTCTCTTCTTTTCCTCCCCAGAAGGGTAGGGAGAAGAGGAAAAAAAGGGAAGGGGAAAAAAAACCCTTGTGGGTTGAGATAAAGGCAGTTTAATAGTACAAAAACAGATAAATAGCAATAATAATAATAGTAATGGTAAAAGAAAGTAAAAGATAAAGTAGTACAACACAAGCCACTCTCCCCACCAGTGAAGTGGTTGCCCAGACCGTCCTGAGCAGGGATTGCAGATTTCTGCCCCTTGGCCAGCCCCCATTTATATACCGAGCATGATGGTTATGGTAGGGAATATTTCATTGACCCTTCCATTTTTCTTTCTATGTTCCTTCTCAGCTTCTATAGGAAGCTGAAAAAATGTCCTTGAATAGTATACACATCACCTAACAACAACAAAACCAATATGAATTATTGGCATTCCTGTCATATCAAATCTGAAACAGCAGCCACTAGGAAGAAAATTAACACTATCCCAGCTGACAGCAGGAAGAGCCTGGAGAAGAGAAGGCTCCTGGGAGACCTTATTGTGGCCTTTCAGTACTTAAAGAGAACCTATAAGAAAGATGGGGACAAACATTTTGGCAGGGCCTTGTCCTTGATAGGACAAGGGGTAATGTTTTTAAACTAAAAGTGGGTGGACTTAGATTAGATGTAAGGAAGAAATTTTTTTACAATGAGGGTGGTGAAACACTGGCCCAGGTTGCCCAGAGAAGCTGTGGCTGCCCCATCCCTGGAGGGGTTCAAGGCCAGGCTGGACAGGGCTTTGTGCAACATGGTCTGGTGGGAGGTGTCCCTGCCCAGGGCAGGGAGGGTGGAACTAGATGACCTTTAAAGGTCCCTTCCAACCCAAAATACTCTATGATTCTATGACTTTTTTTTACATTAATTTAAGTTTGTTGGCCTCAATGAGATTGCTTATGTAGGCATATATTTCTATCTGAATATTTAAGGTCCTAATCATTATCATATATTTGTGCTTTTAAAACTTTTATGGAGAATCAAGGCACAGATAGATTAAATGAGTTGAGTGGAACATATATTTCAAAAAACTAATTCCTTTTACTTAAAATTTCTACCTTATTTCTGCCTCGTTTCTACTATGTGAAATATTCAAGCTAATGAGAACATAAGTAGATTGTTTATTCTGTTCACATTCAAAGCACTGGAAGGAAACACACTTAATTTTACTGCAATTCATATGTGCCCTCCAATCAAAATATCCATCTTCATGCCTGATTGCCAGTATCCAAGACTCCTGGCATGCACACTGAGATCCATCTCCATGCCTGATTGCCAGTACCCAGGACTCTTGGCTTGCACACTGTGGAGCTCCAGAACAGATGCTAAGCTGTCGTCCTTTGTGTGTGTTGGGAGGTGCTGATGATCTCCCATTACACTGCTCTGGGAACGCTTTCCCTGCCCCAAGAACTCCCTTATGTTTTCCCAGCAGTCTCAGAAAAATAAAAAGATGTGATGTACCGTCTCCTGCCAGCTGCTTTGTTTTACCTCAAGAAATAACCTTGTAGGCAAAATCCACAATGACATCAACAAACAAAAGGTGGTTTTTCTTGTGTCAGTGTCTTATCCTGAAACAACTTAAAAAACTTCTTCCGTATGAGGCATTGCTCTTTATACACCAGAGATCGTGCTTTCAAAAACTCTGAAGAAAAGCCAGGAGGCTAAAGCATCCTGCTGAACATCAAGCGCTGTATGTTTTCTTCTCATCTCATATACACACATCATGGTATGTAGTTCTCATACTTCTCATGTAGTTCTTCATAGTTAATGGAGCGATTCGTTCTGGATGTCATCAAGAACAGGAAGTTATTGGAAGTGGTCAACATGGATTTACCAAGGGTAAATCACGCTTGACCAATCTGATAGCTTTCTATGATGTTATAACTAGATGGCTGGATGAGGGGAGAGCAGTAGATGTCATCTACCTTGACTTCAGCAAGGCTTTTGACACTGTGTCCCATAACATCCTCATGAGGAAACTGAGGAAGTGTGGACTAGATGAGGGGGCAGTGAGGTGGATTGAGAGCTGGTTTTGTGACAGGACTCAGAGGGTTGTAATTAATGGAGGAGGGTCAAGTTGAAGGCCTGTAACCAGTGGTGTCCCCCAGGGGTCAATACTTGGTCCAGTCCTGTTCAACATATTCATCAATGACCTGGACGAGGGGACAAAGTGTATTCTCAGCAAGTTCGCTGATGATACCAAACTGGGAGGGCTGGCTGACACTCCAGAGGACTGTGCTGCCATCCAGCATGACCTCAACAGGCTGGAGAGCTGGGCAGAGAAGAACCTAATGAGGTCCAACAAGAGCAAGTGTAGGGTCCTGCAACTGGGGAGGAAGAACCCCAGGCACCAATATAGGTTAGGGGCGGACCTGCTGGAAAGCACTTCTGAGGAGAAGGATCTGGGGGTCCTGGTGGATAGCAAACTTTCCATGAACCAGCAATGTGCCCTTGTGGCCAAGAGGGCCAGTGGAATCCTGGGCTGCGTAGGGCAGAGTGTGGCCAGTAGGTGGAGGGAGGTCATTCTCCCCCTCTGCTCTGCACTGGGGAGGCCACAACTGGAATACTGTGCCCAGTTCTGGGCTCCCCAGTTCAAGAGAGACAAGGAACTACTGGAGAGAGTCCAGCGTAGGGCAACTAAGATGATTAAGGGATTGGAGCATCTCCCTGATGAGGAAAGGCTGAGAGAGCTGGGACTCTTTAGCCTGGAGAAGAGAAGGCTGAGGGGAGACCTTATTAATGCCTATAAGTATCTCAAGGGTGGGTTGAAGGAGGAGGGAGCCGGACTCTTCTCAGTGGTTCCCAGTGATAGGATGAGGGGCAACGGGCACAAGCTGGAACATGGGAAGTTCCATTCAAATCTGAGGAAGAACTTCTTTGGGGTGAGGGTGGCAGAGCCCTGGAAGAGGCTGCCCAGGGAGGGTGTGGAGTCCCCTTCTCTGGAGATCTTCAAGCCCCGCCTGGATGCCGTCCTGAGTGATGTGCTCTGGGCAACCCTGCTTTAGCAGGGGAGTTGGATTAGATGATCTCTAGAGGTCCCTTCCAACTCTGACAATTCCGTGATTCCATGATTCTCACTGCACCTACACTGGGAGTTCAGGCGGGTGCCTCCCTCAGAGGTGACCATTGCAGTCATTTGGTTTGATCCCTTTTTCAACTTCATCCACAGAATTTCCTACAACGAACCTTGTAGTAATACAAAACCTTACTTTAAATCTGACTTTTTTTTTTTCCATGTTAGTGTTTCTGAAGGAAAATGTGAGGTGAAAAGTGGAAAGAGTGTGATTGGCACATGGGTGGATGTACCTAATGAAAAGAAAATTAAGATGATAATTAACAGGTAGTATATACGCAATTAATAGTATCTGAGTTCACAGCAAAATGTCAGAAGCTGATTCTTATCTCTTACAATTTTTACAGTACTGTAACTTCATTTTGCTTGGAATGAAAGGACTTCTGATTTATAGGTGCATGATCAGGTTTGTGTGTGAATTGCAATGGAGCTTGTGCTCCTAAAACACTTAACTTGTTTTGAAAGGATCACACCAGCAATATACTTAAATTGGAATTTAAGGAATTTATTATTTCCTTATCACAAGTAAACTTTAGTTTTGCTCCAGTGTGGCTGAAGTATTGGGCAAGGTGCCCCATTTCTCTTGCTGCCTACTTCCTCTCCCCCCTGAATGCCATGCTGACTTATTTCCTGGGTAAAACATTCTCTCACCATCTCCCCATTTCCCTTGGTTCTTGTGGGTTTTCAGCATGGATTTTTGTCTCATTGTATTTTTAGTTACTTGCACAAAAAGCTATTTACCTCCAGCCTCAGCAACCAACCTCAAGCGTTTTCATAATACATACAGTACCTAAATATCTGGAGTCTTCTCAGCTGTATGTTCACCTCATATTCCCATCCGGTGTGACTTGAAATCCATATTTAATTCTCTTCATTAAGCAGAACTGCCACCCTGCACCAGGGAAAGGTACAGAAGTGTCCAGGGAGCAGTGCCTGGGCAGCTGCCACCATCTGCTTCCTGCAATCAGGTGGGAGTTTGGAAGCGGCGACAAACCCCCTGAGCAGCGAGGGATGCTCGTCACACAGAGCGGTGGTGGAGAGGCACGTTCCCAAGGATGGCATCAGTCAGAATCACTCGCGGTGAATAATTCCTGCCTTAATGTACTGTCATCACTCAGGATCCTAAGAAACTGGACAGTTTAATTGGATATCTGCTAATGAAGGGAGATTTCTTCACGTTCATCCAGGTTTAATTCTGGATTCTGACAAATGAGGATGCTGCCACGGAATTAGCAATTTAAAAGTTCCTGTTCAGGTAAAGAGAAAAAATACTACTCAAAATAATATATTCAACTTCAAATTTAGTATCTCAAACGTGAACCTTATTTCACTATCCATAGTACTCCAATTTGCCTTAAATTGAGAAAAAAATTTAAAAGATAATTAAGGTTAGCCTAGTTAACTTTTTATAATTTAATTTGGGACAGAACTTGTTATTCACAATGTCAGTCTGAAATGTTATTGCTGTTATAATTTTTGTAAAACATTTACTTCCATTAACTTGAAAAATGAAGTTGTCATAATATGGGTATATAGTCAGTTTAATTTACTGTAAGGGACATTGTTCAGTATGCTCTTTGAATTTAGGAATAATAAATAGTTTAAAAATTTTGTTTTTAAACATAAAATGTATTAAAAGCATAAAGATATTTTGGTCCTGATCAAGCTTAAGTATACATTTAACTAGAAGTACCCAGGCGATCCAGTGGAACCGCAGGAATGATGTCCACCTACTAACTTCAGTTAGTAAATAATTCTAGAATAAAATTTTAATTTCAGGGGTTTTCGTTTTGCTAAACAAAAGTGTTTATGAGCTGACTCATTTATGGATATGCTTATTAACTCAAGTGATTCATATCACATGATGTTTGCACACTAATTCAATTACCTGCAATGTTAAAACAACTGAAGAGTGGTAGCTCTGTTTAAAATATAAATTTATAAATTTATATCTATTTTAAAGACAGAATCCTGTCTCCATTGAAATAAATGGATTTTTTTTTTGTGCTCTCCAGTTTTTACTCATTAGCTGTATTTGTATTTCAGTTGAAGAGCTGTGCCTGGGATGGCAGAGAACACGTACTTTCAGGCCTCCCCACCTCCCCATCTGCTCTTTACCTGTCTGCTTCCCTCTGATGCTCTGATAAACCAGGATATGGCATAAAGAATGCCATATCTTTATGAATATATCAATAAAGAATATATAGGCTGGAGATAAGACGACTGAGGGGAGACCTTATCACTCTCTACAACTCCCTGAAAGGAAGGTATAGCCAGGGGGTATCAGTCTCTTCTCCCAAGGAACAGGCAATGGGACAAGGGGAAACAGCCTCAAGTCGCACCAGGGGATGTTTAGATTCAATATTAGGAAAAATTTCTTCACGGAAAGGGTTGTCAAGCCTTGGAACAGGCTTCCCAGGGAGTGGTTAAGTCACCATCCCTGGATGGAAGCTGGGCAGATGTGGTGCTGAGGGACATGGGTTAGTGGTGGTTTTTGTCAGTGTTAGGTTGATGGTTGGACTCAATGATCTGAAAGGTCCCTTCCAACCTCAACAATTCTATCATTCTATGAAAGATATCCAAGTCAACTTAGAGGGATAAAGTGCATTCCACATTAGTCTAAAGACCTTGGCCTCTACATCCACCTTTATTGCTGGTAAGGGCAGTAAGTCTGGTTCTGAGGGTAGCTGAAGGGCGTTCTGGGGCAGAGACTGGTCAGACTTATCTACTGTTGACCATCGTGCTTGGAGCGAGCAGAACAGCCCAGGGGGACAGGGCAGAGCTGGGAACAGAATCACTTTCACCCTCTCCCATTTCTTTGGGAAACTGAAAGGAGAAACAATCAAGGCTAGGTCTGGCACCAATCATGTTTTTCGATTTTGATAGATTACAGCGTGTGTAATCAGAGATATTTCAAAGCCTTGTATTCGAACAATACCTTGTTGTCCTCAAGCTGCTCCAGCCATTTGGAACAAGCACAGTGATAGAATAACCAATATTTTTGAAAGTTAAATATGTAAGTCCTTTGATTTTTTTTCTTACTCTTGCAATATTTCGTAAAGGACAGAATTGCTGAAATGTCTCTGTGTTGCAGCATCCAAGGAGGACTCTAAGGAGACATTCTTTATTTTGCAAGAGTAATAGGTTACATATGTTTACTGCATCATTTCTCATTCTCCCTGTGATTGTTTCCAAGGAATGGATTAATATTGTTCCATTTCACAGCAACAATGCAGCCATAATTCTCAGGTTCAAAATGCATTCTCTTTGAATAACTGCTTCCTACTTAGAGAGAGAGAAAGATGTTATATTAATAAAAAAAAAAAAAGTTGTATGTGGTAATATTTTGTTACTGCTTTACAAAACCATTACAACACAAGGTAAAGGCCAGCGAAAAATCAGATACAAAGATTGCAAAAAAAAGTTGATATCTCTTTCTTTGACCAATTTCACAGCAGCATCAGTGAAAAAAAAATGTGTTGGGTAAATAACAGAGTAAGAGACTCTCAGAACCAACTCTCCTAATGCTAATTTTCAGTTGATTCTCTTTACAGTCTGACCATGTCAGTGTAAGCCAATTTGAGTCATCTGTATCCATTACTCATTATCCACTATCTTTACATTTAATTGTTAGGGACAAAAGTAACAATGATGGAAAACAGCAGTTTGGCAACCAACATGTTTTAGAGCTTTTAGAATGTTTTTTTTTGCATTTGCCAGCAGTAGGGGGTAGTCAACTTGACTCAGCATCTTTGCACTTCTGATCTAACTCAAAGTTATAGGACTGGACCAACTTTGCTTAAGATATGGGCAAACCCTCTCTTCTGTTCAAAATGTAGAGTGAAATGTTCTTTTTTTTTTTTTTTATTAGGGTGTAAAAATTAATTTTTTACTCTCTCTTTGCAGGTATCAGCTATATCATTCCTGGATCAGGAAAATGCTGTGTAAGTCCTACTCCCAAAAGACACACAATTCAGTGTGCTTTTTCCAAGTCACGTAGATGCTCGGAGATGACCACAGAAAAGCTGGGGCTCCTATGCCAACCAAAATGGATCTACACGGCCAGTCCAGCTGTACTTATATCCATTCCCTGTTTCCATGATATAAAAATAGCACTCTGATGATCTGCAACAAAACCTCGACTTTGTGTCAGAAATTTAATTTTAAGAAAGCATAGGAAATATTATCTCAGGATCAGCAGGACATAGGTTTGTACTACCTATGTGCTATACACAGACCACTTAGTATGGACTGAGTGCTATGGATGTGGCAGGCTGCTTTAGAAGACCAGCTCGATGTAGTGTGGCTGAGATCAGTTTAAGCCATTTGGCTTTGGCCACAGGAATTGCCCCATGGTCCTCTTTTCTTCAGCAGTGTAGCTGAAACCTCAGGCAATTTAAATGCACCTCCTCCCGTGGGTATTTCTAGCACTAGATACAGCCAGTCAGTGATAAAGAACCTGATCCTTGAAATCAGTGCGAAGATTCCCATTACTTTTTGCAGACCTTAATAAAGGCCCAGCTGACCTGTTTATCTGTGAAATTGCTGCTGTCACTAGATGAGTGAAGTCCTGCACATAAAGGAAGATAATAATGGTGATGAGTTTGATTTAGGACGGATACACGGCATCTGCCTTGCTCAAGGAGATTTTGTGGAAAATCCTGTCTGAAAATACTGAAATGTAGCCTCTGGATTTCCTTGTACTTAATGAAATGAGATACATAAGCTTTAGCAATTTTTAATTCATTTAAAATGTTTACAATTTTTATTACTAACTTTCTTCATTATATTTCCTTACAAAGCTTACTTCTGTTCAAATTCTGAAAAGGATAGTAAGTAAACAATCAAGTTTGTTGAAAGGTTTAGTGGATAAATGATCATACCATGATTCTTGCAATGTGCTGCAGGCAATCAAGCAGTCAAGTGAAATTATTGCAGAGAGATTTACGAAATTTTGCAGTGCCAAAGGATATGTCACGGGGAGATTCTGTGGAGTAAAATAGTGTTTTTCACAAAGGATCTGCAGCAACCTCTAATTTGGGTTTTCTCTCCTTTGCCTATAGTTGCTGCAGTTCTTTAACCATTGCAATTAGTAGTAAGGCAGGGTTTATTTACCAGCTGTTGTCACGATTTAATACTGGCCCAGTAGAAAGTAGTAAAGGCCAACTGTTTGTCATCGGAGTGGTGGGTAGAAATTCCTCGTTAGCTCTCTGAAATTGATTTAATCTTGCATTTATAAGAAACGAGGGAAGACAGGAGAGTTGCACAAAATGCACAGCCTCACAGTACTAAAACCTAACAGTTTCTTTTGGTCTTCAAGTGACAAGGTCCTAGTGAGAAGGCTTTATGGCAAGGTTACAGTGAGAAACTGAAGCCACTGTGGAAGGTCAGACCAGCTCCGTGACCCCCTGAAAAGGGGACATAAAGCAGCTCTTAGGCACGGATGGCTACAGCAGTGGGCAGCTTTTCAACATGAACGGAAAAATTACTTTAAAAAGACTTTTCAGAAGGGAAAAGAGAACAGATCTTGGTACAGCTTTGACAGGATACAGGCAGTTTTCGTCTCTCCCCTCAAAGCTTTCTCTGAGTCCAGTGCCAGCCTGGGGACAAATCTGACAGCCTGGGCTGCCGTGGGCCATGAAGGTGACAATTTTGCCTTGACACTGGCTCTCTGCTGGCAGGACTTTCTTGACCTCAATGCTATCTTTATGAACGCAAGTTAAAGAAGAGCAATGTCTGATACCTCTGAAGCAACAGGTTTCTCCCACAAGCCCTCGCACAGGGCACAGCTGCGTGTGTAAAGCTTCAGCAAACTCTCTGGGAAACCCTTGAAGTTTAACTGGATGGGAATTGATCGAGAAGAGTCATTTCTTGTCACAGAAGGTAGGAAGCAAGCACACAGGCATGTTTAGCATAAACAGTGTCATGACAAGCTAAAAAGGATATAAAAAAGGATTCCTCATGCGTGTAAGCAAATAAATAGAGTTAACACATGGTGCAATACTATTTCCTAGTGTACAAAAGGTGGTATCCAGATCCTGCAAGGCCTAATACCTAATGCTGGCAGGTCCCGACTCCTTTATCTATTGCAGTATTTCAAACACCCCTCTAAATGTGAAGGATTTCGTGCATACACATCACTGAAAATAAAGGAAATTGTATTTAAAATATAAACTCATAACACGTGAAGTGTGTCACTCATTATTTATATTTATGGTCTGCACATCAGTTGTGCCCCAAAACCCCAGCAAGAATTGATGGCACCTTGCATTTGATCACCATTCACAGTAGAAATGGTCCTCTCTGTATAGTCCTAATGTAATGAAATATGTCTAGCAATAAAGCCAGAAAATAAAATATTGTTTTCTTTAAAGATATTTTTCTATTTTTAGTGAAGAAATACTCACATTAGCATATTGATTTTTCGTGATGGCATGAAAAATGATTTTAAGATGTTCTCTACTATTAAATGATGGAATTTGCTCAATGAGGCTGTCAGCACCTAAGCAGCAGGAATGCTGGAGAGCCCTGAACTGGGAGGGCCAAAAATAAGTATGTGCTGTAAAAAAGGTGCTTATTGATCATTATGGGATTATTTTCTTTTTGACTTACTGCTACAACTGTGGCTAAAGCTGTATTCTGTTTAGTTCACCTCTGAAATGTGGTATTATGAATGTTTATTATTATGGTTATTATGATTATTATATCTGCATTTACTACTCTTGTGCTTATTGTATAAGCCTCTGGGCATGTTTACAATTGTTTTAAAGACACTTTATAATATTGAAGTGCTAAGAACTGGTAACAGGCAGAAAATACCCATATTAATCAGAAGCAGTCCATAATAGCACTTGACTATTAACCAAACATTACACATTTATTCTATAACCAAGTGCACTAAAACTCCCCAAGCTGAAATGGATATAGAAGTTTGTTCCTTCCCCTCCCTGTCCCTCTCCTCCCCTGGGGCCCATTTCTCCATTGTACTCTTGATTATAAATCTTATAAGGTATCTTTTCCTCACTATTGAAGATTAATATTTATGTTTAATAAATATCCTTTACTTCTATGTGATTGGCACCTTTCACTTGCTCCTCTGGGACATGAAAGCACTGCATAATGGAAGAGATATTCTCATGTAAGGCCACCTTTAGCAGAAGTCTAGTTTTTTAGCCTTTATTTTATTGATGATTACATGATTAGAAGGTAGCTTTTGTTCAAAGAAATTCTATAATAATTATTTTCTGCTGCCTGCCTGAAATGTATTTATTTTTGTGGAAGAAATAACTCTGGAAGTTCAGTACTTTTGTACTGTGCTAACCTTTATGCTAACCCTTCCCTGATAAGGCATAACAAAGCAGGTTTAGACTGTTTCGGATCCGTCATTGACTGCAAAAATCCACATTGATTCCAGCAGAGTTAGAACAGAAGATAGACAGACCAGGATTTAAGTGCAGTATAATACAAAGTGCTTCTTAGAAGAATTAGGCTTCCAAATTTGTATCTTAAAGTATCCAGCAGCGAGTAAAACAAGTAAAAGGACACTTCAGTCTTGCTAAACCCAAGCCTTCAAAGACCAATATACAACACCACAAAAATGAGGCTGATTTCAAGTCACAGCTTGCTTTATTATAATCTCATTTTATTGGCCTTTTGAGACTTCAGTCCCAGTCAAATTGTGTTTCCAGGTGTTTTTCTGCAGCTAGAAGCTCTGGAGAAAATACTTTAAAACACAGAAAAACACAGAGACACATAACAGCTCTGGGAGGTGGAGTGTAATGGCAACATCTACAAGTATGACAGCTGGTACGACCAGGATGCAGAATGATGCATCTAGATGGTGAGGACCTTGCTCGTTTCTCTAGCAGTGGTATCAGTTATGGAAGTAAGAAGTAGGGAAAACATATTAATGACTTATTTCTGTTTCCAGAAAAGGTTTGCTTCTTGAATTAGGTTTTTAGTGCTCTGTTCCCTCTAGTTTTGAAAGTTTCACATGATGGCTCTTAGAAGCAGAGAACCATTTTATATCAACTGCACTCACTTGTGTACTCGCACACTATTTTTTCTGTATATGACTCTTAGAACAGCACACTTTCAGCTGTTTTCTGGCAAATACATAGATCGTGACTGACACTTTCAAAAAAGTTAAGTAAGGCTGTGAACATGCCCCATATTTTGTGTTATACTCTAGAACTTCCATTTCTCAGAAGACTAAGCACTGTCTGAAAATCAGGTCTTTGAGAGATCTCACAGTATAAGCCACATTTGAAAACATTGATCTCTGCTGTTAAAAGTACCTTCCTTGTATTTAGTATTCCAGACTCTTTATTCCTACAAAGGGAAAGGAACAGGTACTAAATGTAATAGAAAGCTTCATTCAACCTATCTTCCCATAAAAAAAATGCAAAGGTCTTAAGATGGTTTCTCTCATTCCATTGGGGGACATAATTAAACGACAGCAATTCAATTAGTATCTTCTTTACTCAAACAAGAACTCAGAAGTCGTTCAAATAAAAAAAATTTATCTGAAGAAATAGTGCAAAATATCTATTAATCAACCCCATCAAAAATAGCTTAGTTGTCATCCCAGCTTACCTGGGAGTGCAATGTATATTAATACTTGATCTTAAAACTAACTGAAATTAGTAAAAATCAACTCTAAAACTAGATTTTGGATTTCCTATAGGCTGAAGAATTAAGCTATTTAAACCGTACACTTCTTTCTAACAGAGTTAACTAATAGCGCAGGAGTTGCACAGGCTGTAATATAGATTTTAAGAGCAGTTATTTTCGTCTTACCATGGAGTGGATGACCAAGGCCAGTGGTATTAATTCTCTTCGGTTTTGAGATGCATAGGCATACTTTGGTTGGTCAGACTCTGCTTCTTCTTCTGTAGGCTGATGTACTAATAAGCAACTTCCAGCAGGTGAAAAAAAACCATTGCAAAGCAATAGTTAGCTTCAGTTGTTTAACTTAAACACTGAATATTTTGCTTGCTTTATCACTGTAATTTTCACATTTAAATTTTCAATACTCCTGTTAAACACAAAGTTGTGTTCATTGTTCCAACACTGCAAGGAAAAGTTTCACACCCACATCCTCATGGTTATGACTCTAATGCAATTGAAAACAATCTCACGAAAACACGATTCCTCATATTTAGTTAAACAGAAAACCCAGCAAATTAATGTTGTCACTGGTGTCTCATGATAATGTTGAGAAATGTCTCAAGCATTTTACTTGGCTTTATAGCTTGTAAAACATTGTGTACCCTGCAGAAATTATAATAATTTTCAAGGATCGGACAGATTTAACATGCTTACCCATACCTCCACACAAGCACAACAATGAAAAGCACCCAACATGTACAGCTGCTTTTTTTTTTTCAGGCAATTCATCCAACATAGTACACAGAACAGCTGATCTAGCACAAGGTAAAAGAGTATCATCATCCTCTGTTACTGACTAGTACAAATTACCACCCAGATTAAAGGGAGTAGGAGAAAAGAAATTGAGTGTTCCCTTAACTTTCTCAAACTGGTAGCAGGTATTTTAAACCAATTATTCAAGGTGAATATTACTGTTTCCAGAGAACTCCATCCACAGTTAAGAAAAGGATGGATGAAAGAAGTGTAATTATGCAAACTTATTATGAGTTAAGGCTAGCACACACAGGCGAGGAAGAAGGAAGAGGGGAGCAGTTCATGGTGGGTACCTGACTTACTGCAAGCACAGAGGCATTTGGTGAGGGATCTGTCATGTGAGAAGAGACAAGAGTGATTTATTTCCCTTGGATAACACCTAGGAACTATCCATTTGTTTCCTAGATTGTGAATCCAAATTGCAGTCCAGAGATACAGAGTATGACAAGTTAAAAATTGAATGCAGGGAAAGACCGACCCATTATTTTCATTCTCAATCATGATCATTATAAACTTTACTGAAAACAGGCCCCAAAGCACAATCAGCTCAATCTTTGTTATTTCAGAATAAACTTTCCTACTGAAGCGAATCACATAAATGCAAACCAGTTTTCCTTCCTGTTTGGCGCTCTGACCTGTTTACTAATAGTTCCTGCACATTGTTCCCTGTTCTTTCATTTTTAAAGGCAATTCAAATGAGAAACATGTCTTAGTTCTTGAATGGCAGTAAAACTGAAGGTGAAAAGACAAGATAATTAACTATTTTCCAAGAAACTATGTATATCCTAAAAGAAAGGAGTTATCGCTGTTCAGATTTAACTGTTGGAAATCCATGAAATCTTAGAGAGACCAGGTAAGTGGTGGACTTGTGGTAATGAGATAGTTGAAATGTCATCTAATTGGGGGAAAATGGCTCACGTCACACAGTATTTGTGGCAGAAAAGTTGAATGCTGAGTAATGAAGAGAAGAGGAAAAACAGCCCTGTAAAAACAGCATGCTAAAGTCCGCTCAAAACTTGCATTTGCGTGGAATAAACCCCAATCACTTCCAGTCAGCAGAGTCCGTGGAATACTCCAGGTACATTGCTGACATGCTGGCACACTGCAGCGACTGAGGTAAACTGCAGGGATCAGGTTTCCTCTGTTACGTGATAAAAACCTTTGCTGTACCTGTAGACTTGTGTTTTTCCAAAGGAGGTGGTGAAGCAACAGCCACGTGAAACACAGCTGGTAAGAGTGAGCATGAGTTACACCCACGCACTGGAAAACCGAGATTTGTGGTGCTTTTCACCAGACACATTTTCAGCATTTGCATCACCGGAGGATTCCACTGATGAACCTCTTTTTCACTGATTTGACCTCTTTTTGACTGCATAACCTACAATATCCACTTATGCCCACCCCCAGCATTTGAGCATTTAAGTGTACTACTGGGTGTTTTTTAACAAGGGCTAATGTTTTATGATTTTGTTTTATGCCTTAGTCGCACTTAATACATAAGCTATATTATTGTTTGTACCATTGCAATATTTAAGCTATAAAAGACAAATTTTGTTCAAAAGTTTATTGGAGTATATCTAGAATAAGGACACTGAAATTTGTGTCGTATTTTGGGTAGAATGGGCCCAGACAAAGTACCCTGATTTATATTGCTATTACTGGAAGCAGCATTTGGCTCAGCATCTCTGGACAGCACTAACTTTAAGCATGAGAGCAGTGTGTATGTCATTACCAATGGCTAGAGCCTCAGTAGACAAATTAAAACCTGGAAAGTTAAATGACTAGGAAAAAATAGTACACAGATAAAAATGCTTCATTTACGCTCTTTATTTCATTCTTACATCCTTCAGCAGGGAAAAATAAGCCTGCAAAGGTTCAGGGTGAACACCATCATGGAAACCATCCATCATAAGTAAATCCCAGAGATGCAGTCCAATATAGGAAGCCAAATTCTATGTAATAACCCATTCCAAATGCTGTACGTGTAATACAATCAATAGCCTATTACCTTAGTCTTATCCACAAACCAAAGTAACAAAATTAACAGATCCCAATCTCCAAGCCAAGTCCGAAGCAAGCAAAACATGGACTATGAGTTAGAGCGTACGAGTAATCCAGAACTCTGTAAGGTTTTGGACTGCCTTGAAATCATCAGTAAAATGAAATTAAAAAGTTTTGGGTTTAGCGGAATATATTCTTGAGAGCTATGAGTGCTACACTGCTTAGCTGTGGTTTATGATAGATAACTTACCATCATTAGATTTATTGTTCAGCTAGAAGTGGCAAGGATAAAATATTTATTATTTGCAAATATATAGTTCTTGCATTTGACATAGCAAGCATGAATAACAGCAGTAATGGTACCGACTGACATTTATTACCTTTCATGTAACACCGGCCCTGAGGGTGGCTGGTTATCAGAGTGAGATTTGGACAGAACTGTTCCAAATTCCCTCAGTCTCAGTCTCTTGCCAGTTAAATGGCAAGCTCCAGTTGACACCTGTTGTTTCAAAAGTTACCACCCGAAGCACCAGCTGCCAAAATGCCATGTATTTTTTATTTTTGTGGCACACACCTGCACGGGTGATTAACAAAAAAAAAAAAGCCAAACAAAAAACAACAGCCACAAAACCAAAAAAAAACCCAAAACCCCCAACCAAACCAAAACATTTACGTTATGGTCCGAGGCAGATGGGATTCTTATTACTGTGGTGATCATCAGATGAAGTATGGTCATTTCATTCTGTTACCCTTTATCCTTTCAGGACAGGCTTTCACGCCACATGTCAGATAAATACCATCAGAGACAGGCTTCAATTTTTCTTTCCCTGGATGATCTGGCTCACCCTCATATACCATCAAATGGTCCATGCACAGATATCAATACCTCTCTCTTCTTTCATTTATAAAGCATTGTTCATTCTGGAAACAGACAGGTCTCACTTATCGACAGAAAGTAGGCAGCAATCGTAACTGGGGAAAGGTCAGAGTAGTCCCCTGGGGCTCTGACCAACATAGACAGTAGAGAAGACACCTGCAGGAGTAGACTGATGATGTTTTCTTGATCTTTTAGGATCAACAAAATAATATAGAGGAAATCAGGATGATTTTTGGTCAAAGCAGAAATAGCTGACTGGGTTTTAGACAACCAGCACAACTGATCTATTTGTGTCCAGCTAATTCAACTAATATTCAGCTAGTACATAGGTGAAACCCATGCTTACCAGAACTGATTGAATATTTAGCTTTCATGTCTATTTATAAAAATTAGTGAGTATACTGTGTCTCCAACTGCTATATAGTTTATCTATGAATACAGTAATGGATAAGTTATCTATTTGCTATGGACATTGAAACACTGTGAAGTATTCATAATCTTTAACGGAAATTTAGTATTTCCGTTTAAGAATATTTGCTCCAGAATCCTAGTTCCAGTAATTACACACATTCAAACTGCAAACAGGAACACATGCTGTGACCTTCTGCTACAGGTCCAGTGAACACTGCTTAAATTTCAAATGCCAAAATGTTTGACTGATCTGCCTACAAACAAACTGCAGCAGAAGAATTATCTCTATAAATTACTTTTCAACAAATTCTAAATGGAAGGCTGTCATGCTCTATTTGTTGAGAAATGCCAGGTAGGTATAAAGAGCTGAAAGTCAAAAATAAACATATTCGCTAAGTATTGTTTCCTGGGATCAACATCTACTGACAAATGTCTTGCAGCTTTTTTGGTGGGGGTTCTAGCTATTTACAGATGACAGGACTCAAAAATCAGATTTTATCTATACAGATATACTTATGTTGATATTCCCTGGTTGCTATATCTGAGTATAAATGTAGACTGAGTGTGGACTACTCCTAGATGTAAAACAAGAAGCTGGATTTGTTTAAGGCGGATTAGGCGTATGGAAACAGAGAGTATGGACTATAATACCAGCAAATTTGAGGAAGATATGGGAGCTTTATCTGGTATATTTTGTAGAGTTCCTGAACATTTCTTTCCATCTGTTCTTAGCACTAATCTTTTGCTCTTTTTTTATACTACCAAAATAAATTAAAGTGACTGCTGCAACACTGCAAGTCAGCGATGCTTTTTAACTGGTGCCATGACTGGTTATCTGGGACAGAGTGGTGTCCCCCGCCTTGCACTAGGGTCTGCCTCCCTGAAAAATGAGGAGGTTGAAGCGTACGTGCTAACAGCAAATAGATTAAGGAAGAACGACCTTGTGATTTTGTGAGAGGTTAGGGGTCTAATTGCTTAGCACGGGTAAACTGTGTAGTAGGAGATCCTAAATAAAACATAGGAGAGATTTTGTTTCTGACATAGACTTCCTTGGTCCTGAACAAATGCAATAATCTCTCTGGGCTAGGCTGAGTCAACAAATCAATCCACATTTCCTCATGGGAAGCTGTGTTTGAAACAGCTCCACTGTGTCTTTCTTCTAACCTTGGAAAGTTGCTCCTCAGATAATGCTTCCCATTGGACTGAGTGGAGGATTCCCCACTACTTTTTGAGCACGAATTTCAGGCTGCGATTACTTGGCAGTTTGATAGGAATCCATGTAACTGTTGCTCTACCAAGTAAAATAAACAAATTTGGCTCCATATTACTGTGTTCAGTGCATGAAAAGTTGAGGATGGGATACCAAGTACTCACAGAAATGTCACAATTTTCTCAAAGTTTAGTGCATTTTAATGTAGTTATCGTTTCATCTGCACATTTGCATTGGCAGGTACAGTCTTTGCGGCTTGTTCTCATCATGTATTCACCTGTTTTAAATGTTTCAGTCATACAGCCAGGTAGGCAAACTAACCAATCACAGAGCAAATAGTCAAAAATGAACGGTTCACAAATACCCTACAGGCTGACATTTGTTCATGCAAATTCCTGGGAGACTACCTTTGAACAACAAATATATTAGAAGAAATCTGAATTAGATTATAGATCTGTATTGACCCATGAGTATTACAAAAGCTCTGTCCTTAGTTTGTTGATTTGTGTATTGGTTCTGTTCTCTACTGCAAAGAAGAGGCACTTCCGACTGAGTGGTTGACAGCAATGGTTATGTTTAATTTTTCTTGTTAGAGAGAAAACCTTGCTGAGCTGTGAACACCCTCAGCTGACCAGATGGACATAATACTTCCACATTTAGGTGTAAATTACCTTTAAAAAGGACAGCAATGAGCTTTGAAACAGATTTTGCACGTTGCATTATCTTATTTCTGAGATAAAGAAAAAGTTAACTATCCTCAGTTAAAAAAAATAGGAAAAAAGGGAGGCATAGAGGGTTAAGCAATTAATTCTGATGTTAGAATGGAAAAAATTGCTCAGACTGCTATTCTGATGGTAAAATCATAAATAATCCCTTTTACTCCCTGGTCACTAAGCAACTTATTTCCTTTTAGAGCCACACACTTGTCTTTGCACACTATGGAAGAGTTATCAGATATAACCTTATGCCTTCCTTTCCTTCCTTCCCTCCTTCCTTCCTTCCTTCCTTCCTTCCTTCCTTCCTTCCTTCCTTCCTTCCTTCCTTCCTTCCTTCCTT